>CAUYQG010226340.1:0-12164 GCA_963574415.1 Tarsius wallacei
AGCTGGACGTGGTAGTGCGCGCCTGTAGTTCCAGCTACTCGGAAGGCTGAGGCAGAAGGATCGCCGGAGCCCAGCAGGTCGAGGCTGTGGTGGCCGGGAGCAGCCACTGCACTCCAGTCTGGGCGACAGAGTGAGACTCCAGCTCAAAAAAAAAAAAAAAAAAAAGCTAAGGCCATGAAGAAATTTTCATTAACTGCTATTCCCCTGTCTTCCCTGGCTGCTTTTAATGAACTAGGCAATGATGGGTTTGTTTCCTGTTTTTGTTTTGCATAGTACTTTGAAGTCTGCTGCCACATGTTGCAGGCCTCTGACTCTTGCAGTTTAGGTAAGAACATTGAGCTAATTGAAGTGCATCCCTCTCAGGGATGACGACCCCTGTTGAAATAGGTTGAGGTAGCCAGGCTTGGTGGCTCAGCCTGTAATCCCAGCACTTTGGGAGGCTGCAGCGAATGGATTGCCTGAGCCCATGAGTTCGAGACCAACCTGGGCAACTTGGTGGGACCTTGTCTCTACAATAACTAGAAAGTTAACCGGGAGTGGTAGCACTCACCTGTAGTTTTGGCTATTTGGAAGACTGAGGTGGAAGGATAGCTGGAGCCCAGTGAGTAGACACTGGGGTGGCTGTGAGTGTACCACTGTACTCCAGCCTGGGTGACAGAGTGAGACTCCAACTCAAAAAAAAAAATAAATGAACTAACCAATGGGTGTTGCACTGGTTGCAAATGAGTAAGCTAATAACATTACGGGATTTTAAATGGCTAAATAGTAGTTAGTGACGTCATGTAGGTATTTAGGGAAGGATGATTTGCTGATACCAAAGTTAGGTCTGTGTACAGTATAACAAGTGAACAAAAAAGGTTTAGACAAGAGTTGAGGTTTCAAGATGAATGCTCTACTGGCACTGGTCTTTCATGCTCCTTTTTAGGTACTGCTGGGTAAGTTTTGTTAGTGAATGGGTAATGATGACACTAGGAATGGAAAGGGGAAAAATGTGTTCTGTGACATCTGTGCTGACCAACATCCTGCCGGTGCCGCAGGTTCAGTATGGCTCTCCTTCCTCATGCCTCATAACCACCTTTGTGTTGCAGGTTCATATTTCTTGTCAAATTATCTTCATTCGGTTCTATTTCTTCTTGGAGGATAAGAAAACTAGTTGCTGGAAGAGAAAGTGTGTTAGGATACAATAGTCTTGTTAAAATCAGCAATTAAAAGTTAAGCCCTTGATGTGCAGTCAGATCACTAAAACACAGCCATCCAAGGATACTACTTGTTCAGTGACTTACTTTGTAGCTGATTCATAATCCACCAAAGAAACAAGAACTTGCAAGATGGAGCATGGCAGGCACGCTCCACGGTGCAGTAGCATACCAAGCTGAAGTCATCTGTTTCTCCCTTAAAACAAAAGCATGTCATCCTGTAGACTACTTTCATTTTTTCACCTAATTTCTTAAAGGGGTCATTTCTGCTCACTAGAAAAAATTCTCTGCCCTCACCATTCCAGTGACACTTCTGGGGCAAAGATGACTAAGGATTGATTTGCAGATCTGTCCATCTGGCCTCTGAAACCTTACACCATCAACGTGACCTTGTTCTTACTTTCTCTCTGACCACTTTTTCATTGACAGCTTTATTTGTCCATTAATGTTTCTCGGAGTTTTCTCTTTAGTCCCTTTCTACTTTACATTTTGTCCTGAGTTGTCTCACTTACATGCAGGGTCTTCAGTGGATGTTGATAATTCTCATACATGTAGCTCTGCTGTTGACTTTTCCCATTTGCAACCCCTATACCACTCATTTTCAGCTCAGGTTCACAGTGTCCCTTCACGTAGATCTCTGATTGTGGGTGCTTCCCCACCTTCTGGAAGGCTATTTACCTAAATCCTACTTATTCCTTAAGATCGAGCAGAATTTATTACTCTTGTGTGTTTCCGTGGCACGTTGTACTTAACTTTATGGCACCAAAACTGCCATCTAGTTATCACGCTCCTTTATGTTCACAGTTATGAGGCCTTTATGTTCACCTTTTTATGGCTAATCCTCACCTTGATGGGTGCTTAGTTAATGTTGGGTTGGAGTGAATTTATTCCTGCAGGCTGCACTTGTTCTCCTGCAAGTTTTCTGGCTAAATTCCATATTTTCTGGTGATTCTCTCTTACCCTAAGGAATTGTAATCTGGGAAGATCCTGAGACATGATGTAAAATCACATACTGTAGAGTGGGATAGGGTCTTCATTAACTTTAAGATTACACAGCTGGTAGAGGGCAGTGTTTAGTTAGAACTAAGGTTACCTGGTGCTCAGGACTATAATTCTTTGCACCTAGCTATGGTCCAAATAGACAGTATAATCCTCTAAACTGGTGAAAGACTAAGTTTGGCTTGAATTAATAAAAGGTAATAATACGTACAGATGGGGAAATAAATTCCTCATGGTTCTCCACACATCGTTAGTAGAGGCATTGGTAATTTTTATTCCAGACTGTCCAATCAAGGAGTCCACATAATGGACAACTTTGGAAGATAGAGACCATCTCCTTCTGGACAGACTTGTTTGCTATCCAATGTAATACAAGTAACGTTTCTCTCTGATGCAAAAGTCAGGCAGGTTAACTTGTGGCTAGCTCATTAAGGATTTGGGCTGTGATGCAAACCAACTTCATGTGCAGTATCCACCTAGATCACTGTCACTCCCATAGGATCTGGGGCACAAGCTCATGTTGCCTGCTGTGCTCTAAATAATTAAGCCTATTGTCTGACCCAGGAGTCTCAACATCTTCTGCCAGCATTTGGGAAACAAGTTTGCAAGAAGGGTAAAACCTTAGATCCTTTATAGCTCTTGACACAAAGCAAGTAATGAGAAATAAAATCAGGTAAAAGTTATTTAGTACAGCTCACAGATAATTTAGGCCATGGGTCATCTCTGCAGAGAATCTCACCATGGTCCATTCTGGTTCTTCTTGCTTTAAACCTTTCACCCTGTAAGATGATGCCCAAGAGTCAGTGTTAATCATGGTCTTCTTCCCAATCTAGGTAAACCTTCCCATGGCCTTCTAGAAGAGAACTTGCACAGAATTATGTTTAAGTGCCAGCAAAAGTACTGGAGAAATTTGAGCCACGTGTCCCTTGGTCTCTGAAGGGTAGCAATCATGTTGTCTCTTAGCCTTCCCCCATCTTTAACTTCCTCTTCTTTGGAGCCAGGGACCCCAGCTATGGGAGTACTAGTTCTCGACCCTCAATATAATGTGTGCACTGTCACCTAAAATAAACCAGACTAGGTTTTTTTATGCTAATTCTAAGGGTTTCAAAATATTTGAAAATAGTGTACTCCTTTTAGTGCCTCTTCTAGGATATTGGCAGAGGGATCCCGACTTTTACCGCATATCTAAGGGGCAGGCTTTTGACCTGATGATTATAGCATGATCATGATCATAGATACTTTAAATCACAAATACTCCCATTACTTGACTAAATAAACTCCAGTCTGTAGCCTGGGAGTTGGCCAAAATGCACATATGCATTGTCATTGTACTTTGGGATACTCAAAAAAATAATCCCTTTAAACTATATACCTCCTTGCACACGATGGCCAAAGGAGTGTATATTATTTTCCTACTGCTGCTAAAAACAAACTCCACAAATTTAATGGCTTAAAACAACACAAAGTTACTATCTTACTCACTGGGCCAAAGATCAAGGCATTGGCAGGGCTGTGCACTGCTCCAGGGCAAAATCCATTTCTTGCCTTTTCCAGCTTCCAGTGGCTGCCAGCATTCCTTGGCATGTGGCCACATTATTCCGATCTCTTTCAAATTCCAATCTGAAATATTCCTCTTATATAGACATTTGTGATTGCATTCTGGGGTTACCCAGATAATCTAGGATTATCTCCCCATCCCAAGATCCTTAATCACAGCTACATAGCCCACATTTGCCAATTAAGGTAATATTCACTGGTTCCAGGGATGAGGATGTGGATATCTTGGAGAACCATAATTCATTTTATCAGTGTGTTAAAGCTTACAATCAAAATTCTGTCACTTTGTTCACAAATCAATTTAGCAGAGTACTGGAAATAGGATTAATTATCACCCATCTCCCTGCAACCACTCCCATTATTTCCTTATAAATGCAAGGACCATACAACACAATTTACCCAGAACAGTCATGGGTCATTATTACCTTTTTATTCAAAAATTTCCTGGTGTGGTTGAATTATATGATGGTCCTGTTTATAAACAGTCTTAAGATGACCATTAGTTGACTTCTACAGGTACAAAGTACTATTTCAACTGCATTTTGAGTAAACTACATTTTGAGTTTCCAGAGGGCAGAAAGTTCTGCTTGAATTGTTATAAAACCAAAGCTTCTTACTATTGTTTTGGGGTGGATTCCCCATTATGCCACAATTATTAAGGATGGTGGAGATTATTTCAGGTTTATATTCAGAGACTATGTGGTTGAGGACTATAATCAAACTCCTGGTGAAACCAGTCTGATGATAAGCTCACCTCAGGGCCCAAGTCTAACTGGCAATCTTCAAGGCTGCCCTGCACGCATGGGGGAGGTAGAGGTAAGGGGAAGTACGTTGGCTCTTCTAGCTTTACCTTATCTCGGAGTAGTAGGGGCTGGATGCTCTGAGGAAACTCCAGCCATTCAAACCAACAAACTATTCTGCTTCATATACTAACATGTTTAGTATTTTCCTTTTTTTTTTTCCCTGAGTTGGAGTCTCACTGTGTCACCCAGGCTCCGAGTGCAGTGGCACACTCATGGCCATCCCAGCATCGACCCGATGGGCTCTGGCGATCCTTCTGCCTCAGCCTTCCAAGTAGCAGGAACTACACTACAGGGCGCACTACCACACTTGGCTAATTTTTTTAATTTATTGTAGAGACGTGGTCTCGCCAAGTTGCCCGAGCTGGTCTCGAACTCACGGGCTCAGGCAGTCCACTCACCTTGGCTTCTCAAAGTGCTAGGATTACAGGCTGAGCCACCGAATCCAGCCTATTATCACGTTAATTTGAGCTCACAAGAGAATGACTGAATTTATCCAATAGTATAATAAATGAGTAAACTACCTAACTTTCTATTTAAAGAATAGATTAAAAAGCTTGAATGTAATATTTATTTGGTGAATTTACATGTGAGGTCATTTACAAAAGAAAAAATACAAGACAGATGCAGCTTTCAGTGCAGTTTCAGATATTTTTCACAACAGGCAATAGTCCGTGAGAATTTGGAATGATAGTACTGAATGGCACATGCGTGTTTCCTTTGTGGTTGTCTACCCAGCCCCAAGGGGAAAGAGGGAGAAGAGTAGAAGAAAACGTCAGTGTTCATGTAACTACAGCCATGCAAATAAAAACTTTAAGTCAGAGGTCATTCAGAGATGTAGAACATTTCTGTACTCCAGGGTTATCGTAATAGGTGCACAATTTAAGAACAAAATGAAGAGCTCTCAAACATTCCATCATCCAAGCCATCTTGTATTACGTTAACTGCCTCCTAAATACAGGTGGTGCCAAAAATATATATATACACTTTAAGAGATGTTATCTATGTATTACTTTTCAAAGTTAAATTATGGCAGCAATGTGTATGTTTGCTCAATTGTGCTTCCACCATTTTCTTTGTCCTGCCTGTCATATGGTGATGCTAGCATTCATTTGATTAATGCCATCTTTTGGGCGAACATCATACTTAAAATGTATATACAGTTTTTTGGCACCCCCTATATTTTCCAAAGATTGACTTTGAAGAGTCATTTTTAAGAGTTTCTAAAAAGATAGCATTTACAGACAAAATCTTTTTGGTTTCAACAGGATAAAGCACCCTTTTAAAGAGGGGGTAAAAATTCTCTTTTACTCCCACAGTGTTAACTATAAATTTCCAGAAAAGTAGAACTGAAGCCTTGCTCTTTAGTTATAGTCTGTCTTAAGTAGACCTTTCCCCATCCTGAATATCTCAAAACAAGAGACCCCTTAAGAATACAACCCCTTTCCTGCCAGAAAAATCCAGCATATAAGCAAAAGGATAGTCTATACAAGTGGCAATTGGAAATAAACCTTAAAGTGATTTCTAAGAAAGGAGATAAAGATAAAAAAGCAAAGATCTGCTGTCAACATCCCTCGTGAAGACTTGGACATGGGTAGCTAGTCCTTGAAGATCAAGGTTAGTGCAAACTTAGAAACACTCTACACAGCCTCAGCGTCTTCAGAAATACTGGCTCAAGATTACTTAAGTATATGCAGTCATAGTTGAGGCGCTAAACTTGTTATTTCAGGAAATACTATGCTCTGGCTCTAAGACTTCCTTTCTGAACCTTGAGTCATATTTTCTTCACTAGAAATTTTAAGCTAATTAAATACTCCCATATATCACACTTATTCCATCTTTATTTGGGTTGTATACAAAAGAAATCTGCACTTTTTTTTAATTTAAAAAAAATTTTTAAGAAACAAGGTCTTTATATGTTGCCCAGGCTGGCATGCAGTAGCTAATTGCTGGCATGATCATCATAGCATACTGTAGCTTCAAAGTCCTGGGTCAAGCCTCCCCAAGCCTCCCACCTCAGCATCCCAAGTAGATAGGACTACAGGCGCGTGGACACAGCTATCCTGCACTTTTTTTTACAGTACACTATTAAATAATAGTACTTTTTACAGAAAATAGTTACAATTACAAACACACTTCCGTTTTATCTTACCTCTTTGCCAGGTCCATTCATCCATCAGCACTGAGTCTTTCAGTATATGTATCAAGTAGAATATCTTGTGGCTACATAATTTACTGTACGAAAACCAGCTGTTGCAGACTTTCAGAAGGACTTACATTATCCATTAGAGTGGAAGGGGGTCCAGAAGATTAACAGTAGCCACTAAGTTTCTAAAATTCTGCATATCAGAGGCACTGTGCATGCTGACACAGGGTCTCTGAATTTTACTATAATCCCTGTTTAAGCTTTGTTTCCTTAAAAAAAAAAATTCAACTAAAAGGAACTGACTATAAAAGAAATCTATTTTACAGCACTTATGATGTGAATTTTAAAACCAACAGCTGTAAAATACTCATACTATATACATATATTATAAAGACAAAATCATCCCAAACATAATCCCACAATCCCCCATAAAAAAATCAACAAATCAAGAGTTTTTATTTGCATGGCCAATTATCATTTGTACTCTTTGCAACTTTATTTTAATATCCCGTTAACAGGTTCTAAGCTTTTGTTGCACAGGGAATAAAAGCTGCAAGACTGCAAACGTCCTTCAACAGCCACGCCCACGACACCTAAACATGAGACAGATGTAACAACGACAATGCCACAAATGGAAATGCTAAGTCCCACCATTCAGCACAGTTCTTGACAGTGTCTTTAGGGTTCAGTTGAAGAGGGGGTAAACTTCTTTTAAAAAGAGGGCCAGTCTCCTTCCCCCTGTTTTATAATGTTGGTGGTTTTAATCCGTATTTCTTTGCAACTTCTGTCTGGGCATGGGCGGCGTCACAAAGTGAATACAGATGGGCCATCTCCATTTCCGATTTGGCTAGGTTAATAGCTTTGTTGAACATATCAATGGCTTTCTCCATGTTTCCCCTAAAACACAAATTGTAAAAGATTCAACAAGTATGTCATAAGATCCAATGACGTTTACATGTGATGCTACATGAAGTCTGACCACAAAGTTTCAACTATGATTCTACTAAAATTCTTCTAAAATAAACAAGAGTGCCTACCATGATACAAATACTTTTTGCTTATATTAAATCTCTTGTATTCTTTGTTTACAGATAACAGTGAGACAAAGGAAATTGGCTTATTTAAAATCGTAATTCTGTCTGGTTCCTAAATTCTACATGTTTCTGCTGTAAAACAGGCTCCTTTGGAAAGCAGTGACAGAGCTTTAGACAACACTAATGGCATTCAAGGGCTTTACCTTCTTTCTACCTCATGTGGTGCACAATGACCCCCACTCCATCACCTGTACTTGTCACACAGGTCAACCTGAGCTCCTCGGCTGTGCCACACACTCACAACCTGCATATAGATGGTTTATTGCCTCTGCCTGATTCTGGTTAAATCTTCACCTTTCTAAGGCTCAGTTCAAATACAGCAGCCTCCTGAAAAATCTTCTCCCCTTCCCTACCCATGGGAACGAAAGCTGTCCTATGCCCAACATTCCCACAGCTCCACTGTCATTCAATGTATAGTCAGATGAATGTATGTATTTGTTTACACTGCAATCTCACTAGCGCCTTGATGGACACCTTCCAATTTCCAGAACCTTGTACAATGGCTGGGTAGTTACTATCTGCATTTTGAGTAAACAGATGAGTATGTCTGGTCAGTAAGATATAATTTACCTCTTACAGTCTAAGTGTGGCTAGGCTTTATATACTTACTGAGGACCAACAGTTTTAAGTGACTTGTATTAGCTATGTATATATGCATGTATGTATGTAATCCTACAAAGAATATTTAAGTCCTACCTATCTATCTATGCCAGTTAGACTCTATATATGCCAGTAAGAGGTACCTCCAGAGTAATTATATTTAGCTCTCTACAATAATATGTGGCTACATGATACTTATGTTTTAAAGATTTTTTCAAAAGTTCATGTTCAGTTATTAGGTCACCAGCTAGTAGATCAGCTAAATTCTAGGATAATCAGAAATTTTATTCATTTGTTCACATTCATTTATTTAATTGTAAGGTAAGATTTAGAATGGATTTCAAGTAAAATTAACACAAAAACAAGATTCCAGAGTCCTAAATCCAGAGCCCAGGATCTATGAACACCTCGTTTTTGTTTGTGAGTTGGAGTCTCACTCTGTCACCCAGACTGGAGTGCAGTGGCACACTCCCGGCCACCGCAGCCCAGACCTGCTTGGCTCCGGTGATCCTTCCGCCTCAGCCTTTCCAAGTAGCTGGAACCACAGGCGCGTGCTACCATGCCTGGCTAATTTTTTTGATTTATTGTAGAGATGAGGTCACGTCAAGTTGCCCAGACGGGTCTCGAACCCGCGGGCTCAGGCAATTCACTCACCTCAGCCTCCCAAAGCACGGGATTACAGGCTGAGTCACCAAGCCTGGCTATGAACACCTTAAATTGAAAGCAATGGCCAGGAGCGGTGGCTCATGCTTATAATCCCAGGACTTTGGGAGGTGGAGGCAAGAGGACTACCTGAGCTCATGGGTTCAAGACTAGCCTGGGGAACATGGAGAGATCCCATCTCTACAATAAATAAAAAATTTGGCCAGGTGTTGGTGGCACACGCCTGTGGTTCCAGCTACTTGGAAGGCTGAAGTGGAAATATTGTCTGAGTCCAGCAGGTCGAGGCTGTGGTGGCCATGAGCATACCACTGCAACCCAGCCTGGATGACAGTGAGACTCCAACTCAAAAAAAAAAAAAGCAAAGTGTTTTTATATGTGCATTATTCTAAGAATCTACTGCTTTGTTCAAAAAGATTAAGAACCACTACCTTATCCTATTCTAATACATTTTATTCACATTAACAAGCAATTAGAAAATAATATTTACTTGCAGCTATCAGTATAGAATGGCTCACAAGCACCAGAGTTTTTCATCAGCCTACTCTAGAGCAAGAAGAGGACCACAGGACAGGCCGGAAGATAAGAGAATTAAGAAAATTCATGCTGATTCCTGACAAGCGATAGTGGCAAGATCAGTGACTTTGGCATCAGTGAAATATAGACTCAAAAATCATGTCTAGCTCTTTGTGCTACCTTGTTAACCCAACCAGTCTGAGCATCAGTTAAACTGGGAATCATATCTCCACCTTTATAAAGATGGGGGTAAAGAGTAACTGTAATAATAACTTGGAAAACACCTAAAGTTTAGTACCTGGCCTAGAGTAGGTACTTAAATAAACAGCAGTGCCAGTATTAAGAAGGTACACAATAAATCCCATGCGTAAACAGTTGTCATCTGTTAATGGTGGGTCATAAGAGCAACTCTGGATAAACATTTACACAGAATAAGGACCATCAGACTTGTAAGGAATGTTCTTATCTAACCCTAATTTTAAAAAACTCAGGGGCTCAGAGATGACGTTGCCATTTGCCCAGTCACTTGGATGATACACCAAGGACGGGAAAAGCTGATTATGTCTGCTTGGCTGGCTGCTTCTTCACAGCAGGATCCAGATCTTCTGGCAACCTGGCATTTTTTCCCCTCTAATGGGAATAATACAGGTGAAAAGAGAAAAGATCATGTAACAGATATCAGAGAAAGACCTAGATTCCCTTTCTCATGTATTTACCTGACCTAAACAATTTTTATAAGTGTGACTTTTAATTTGGGAAAAGTAGTGAAACAAGGCCATTCAAAGTTGTACAGTTTTGAGGAAAGCTTGCCTTAGAAGGTATAACAGACTTTAACATCTATGTAATAAAGGACAAAGGATAAATATCTATAGCTGCCATAAATTTCCTATGGGCAGACTCTAGAAGTTACCTTTGCACTTCAATAGTTCCCATGGTTTCATATGCAAAATCACATTTATTGTCAATTTCAATAGCCTTGCTGATAAGTTCCAAACCTCTATCCAGATCTTGCTTCCACTGAAGTTGAAGTAAACTGCAATCGGGGGGAAAAAAAAGTGACCATGGACCAGTGTCAATATGAACATTAAGTATATGACTCAATTTCTGACTTCAATGAATTTACAATTTAACTTATTAGGAAAAACAAAAACTAAAGCAATATATAATTACCATCAAATTGTTTTTTTCTCAACTTATATTGGTTTTACAGTCTAAGTTCCTTATGAAAACAGTGCTCAGTCTAGGTTCTACTGCTAACATATCTCATACCTCTTATTTTTTACTTTATGTGAATTTAAGTGAAATTTCTTATGATAATTCAAGTACACAAGGACAGGAAAAACTTATTGTTTTCTACTTTGATAAAAACCACCTTGACAGGATATTTATATTGAAATTAAAACACTTAACAGAGTGAAAATATATTTACTAATTTCTGTAAAAGAAACAGCATCCATAAGCATTAAGAAATTTTTCAATAAGCTTATCTTCCACAGTCCTCATCCTCAGTGGCCAAAAGAAATTCATTTTATCACAATGCAAGAAATTAATTATTATCTTATTGGAACAGACAGAACCACAAAAATACATACCCTTTATGAACATATGTTGTGGCATTATCTGGCTCCAAGTCAATACATTTATCATACATTTCATCAGCTTTACCAAACTGCTGTTGATCTGTTAATGCCTATGTGAAGAGATACTTCAGTTATATTAAGGTAACTGTCATCCTAAGCAATTAAAAATATATTGCTTATTACATTTTACTTCATTTATTCATTCATTACAAATTATGTTTTGTGGATACAAACTGACTTAAATTTTATATCATTACTGGGGTTTTTAGGTGGCACTGTTATAAAATCTTCGTTGTCCTTTCTTTTCGGCAAGTGGTTAGTTATATGCAGCAGATAATCTGGTAAACTGCAGAATACAGAATCCCACTCTTACTGACAATTCCATTATCATATTCTCACAGATATGGTCTTGTCACTTATTAGTATGTATTATCATAATACAGCCTAAGGGAATTACTTTAAGGACAAAACTCATTTGAAAGGGTAAGTTAAGGTGTATGTGTTAAATGTTATCAGTCTTTCCTTAAAAACGATTAAAAAAAAAAAAAAAAAAAAAGCAGCCAGGCTCGCTGGCTCAGCCTGTAATCCCGCACTTTGGGAGGCTGAGGTGAGTGGATTGCCTGAGCCCATGGGGTTCGAGACCTGCCTGGGCAACTTGGCGAGACCTCATCTCTACAATAAATCAAAAAAATTAGCCAGGCGTGGTAACGTGCGCCTGTAGTTCCAGTTACTTGGAAGGCTGAGGCAGAAGGATCGCCGGAGCCCAGCAGGTCGAGGCTGCGGTGGCCGGGAGTGTGCCACTACACTCCAGTCTGGGCGACAAAGTGAGACTCCAACTCATTAAAAAAAAAAAAAAAAAAAAAAAAAAAAAAAAAAAAAAAAAAAAAAAAAAAAAAAAACAAAAAAAAAAAAAACCAAAAAAAAAAAAAAAAAAAAAACAAAACAAAACACACAAAAAATACAAAAATAAAAAAAAAAAAAAAAAAAAAAAAACCCACTAAAGCATATGTTGGTAC
>CAUYQG010226349.1:0-16123 GCA_963574415.1 Tarsius wallacei
TTTTTGAGTTGGAGTCTCACTCTGTCGCCCAGACTGGAGTGCAGTGGCCGCTCCCAGCCACCGCAGCCTCGACCTGCTGGGCTCCGGCGATCCTTCCGCCTCAGCCTTCCAAGTAGCTGGAACTACAGGCGCGCGCTACCATGCCTGGCTAATGACCGTCTTTTTAAAGTCACTTATTTCTGCCTGGCACAGTGGCATGAGTCTGTAGTCCTACATACTAACGAGGCTGAGGCAAGAGAATCCCTTGAGCTGAGGAGGTTGAGGCTGAAATTTGCAATGTTCTCACCTCTGAATAGCTACTGCAGTCCAGCCTGGGTAGTCCAGTCCAGTGAGACCCCCATCTCAAAAAAAAAAAAAAAATACTTATCTCCTTTCCCACTTCTGTCCTCTTTGCTAGTACTTTAAGGTTCCTTTTAACCTGTCATTAGCAGTTATCTTATTGTACTACATTATATTCATTGAATTACATGTGTCTTTGTGGGAGACTGAGCTCCTTAATGGGTGGAATCATGTTTTATTTCATTTTGTATTAATAAAAGACTGTATTAATATAGTGATTAAGAGTATGGGATCTGTGCAGGGTGTGGTGGCTGAGGCCTGTAATTCCAGCACTTTGGGAGGCCTATGCAAGAGGGATGTTTGAGACTAGCCGAGGCAACATAGCGAGACTCTCTACAAAAAAAAAATTAGCCAGGCATGATGGCACATGCTTGTAGTCCCAGCTACTTCGGAGAACGAGGCAAAAGGATTGCCTGAGCCCAGGAGTTTGAGGCTGCAGTGAGCCATGATGGTGCCACTGCATTCTACCCTGGGCCACAGAGTGAGAATCCAACTCAAAAAAAAGGAAGAGTATGGACTCTGGGTTTGAATTTTGGCTCCACTACTTCTTGGTTATGAGATTGAGCAAGTTAAGTATTTCTTCATGTCTTTGTTTACACATTTGTAAAATGGAGGTAATACCTATTTTTATTGGACTGTTATGAATATTAAATGTAAAGCACTTGGAAAAATATCTTGAGTTATAGCAAATGCTCAGTAAATACTATAGCATCTGTCATAATGCCTTCATTTAGTGGGGGCCCAATTAACATTTGAGTAAGTTAATAGAGGGGATTCCTGAATTGGTCAGACAATTAAACTAGTTAACCTCCAAATACCTTTACAACTTTCAACCTAAGTTTATGTTTTATATCATGTCTCATAGCCTGAGGGATTGAAGTTACACAGCAAATGTGATGCTTATCCAAAAGAGCTAATACACTTTTAAGAACTGGCTTTTGATCTGTCTGGCACTAATATATGCCATTGTGTATATTCGTGGCTAATTAAATAGGGGATGCCAGTTTTATGCTAGGTTGCCTTTGGTTTGAATGGAAACCGCAACTCGTTATTTCACAGCAGGATGGCAAGCTCAGCAGTATTGCTTTTATTTTTAATTAGGCAGTCATCCTGAAATGTGTCTGTATTTGCTGTGTTGGTCCCTAGACAGGATAACAGCTGAGCATACCCGTTGTGTAGATTTGTCATGTGTTTGGTCTTGACACCCAGCTAATGTACTTGTCAGTATTCCTATTCTGGAAAATGAATAGCCAGTTTCCTGGACTACATATCACTCATAACTAATCTTTATTTTATTTTGGGTTTTTAGGGACTTTTTATTATTGAAATAAACTAAAATATTATTAGGATATTAGCATTATTATATTTGCATTCTTTTTTACTCTTTATACGTAGGGTGTAGGTCAACTGAATTCTCAGAAATCTTGTGGGATTTTATTACCAACTTTATGCACATATGATTCCATATTTGGGTGGATGTTGAAGATTTTTGGTTGCTGGCTGACACTTTGCCATGTCCTGCTACCTGTTGGGTTGATAGCTTTTCAGTGCATTTCAGGATTTTGTGTCTACATTATTGTGAAGTTTTATCTCCTTGGTTCCTGTGAAATGAAGGGATAAGAAACAATAGATACTGTGTATTAGACTGGAAAAGAAGGGGTTATTAGGATTTGGCATATTTTTCCTGTCAGCTTGGCATCCATTTTTTAGAAAGTCTCTTGAAATCAATGCTGATTTTTATGTTTGTAGAATTTGAATAACTGAAGGCTTTTGCCT
This sequence comes from Tarsius wallacei, assembly GCA_963574415.1. Taxonomy (NCBI): domain Eukaryota; kingdom Metazoa; phylum Chordata; class Mammalia; order Primates; family Tarsiidae; genus Tarsius; species Tarsius wallacei. The sequence goes on from CAUYQG010226349.1 coordinate 2,116, forward strand.
CAGAGGCTGGTGGATCTATCATCTGTACACTTTTTAGTCTCCTTGTTGACGGATGGGGGGGACTAGTAGTAACTTTCTATAGCTTGAACCCCAAATCATTTTTCACAGAAATTTAATTGTGATTCTGGAGGAAATATATTATAGTGGAAAGTATAGATTTCAGTCCTGAGTCTGTCCCTACTTGTTTGTGTTTGGAGACATCATAATCTCTCAGGGTCTCAATTTATTTTTCATTCATTAATTAACTAGTTAATTGTTATTTTTAGGGACAGGGTCTCACTCTGTCACTCAGACTGGAGTGCAGTGATGTGATCATAGCTCACTGTAACTTCAAACTCCTGGGATCAAACCATCCTCCTGCCCTCAGTCTCTTGAGTAGTTAGGACTACAGGTGCTCACCACCATACCTGGCTAATTTTCATTTATTTATTTAGATAGGGGGTCTTACTCTGTTGTCTGGGCTGGTCTCAAATTCCTGGCCTCAGGTGATCTATCCTCTTGCTTTGGACTCCTAAAGTGCTGGAATTACAAGCATGAGCCACTATGCCCAGCCCTCTTCCTCTTTAATTTGGAAATGATAATAAATACTTTGCATACTTTGGTGAGTTGTCACAAAGATTAGAAGAGATAATATGCAAAACACTTGGTAGATGTAAGACCCATAGTAAATGGTGGCTGCAGTTATTTCTGGAAGCTTTTCAAACAGGAGTACGGTCTAATTGAGAGTCTTAAAAATTTACTTGGTTGCCTGGAAGATGATCTGTGAGCTAAGTGCTATGGCTCACGCTTGTAATCCCAGTGCTTTGGGAGGCTGAGGTGGGAGAATCACTTGAGGTCAGGAGCTTGAAACCAGCCTGGACAACAGCGAGCAGTGAGACTTCATCTCTACAAAATAAGTAAATACAAATTAATCAGGTGTGTTGGTGTGCACATGTAGTCCCAGCTATTCAGGAGGCTGAGGCAGGAGGATCACTTGAGCCCAGGAGGTCAAGGCTGCAATGAGCCATAATCATGCCACTTCAGCCTGGGCAACAGAGTGAGACCCTGTCGAGAGGGGGGGGGGAAGAGGGGAGGGGGAGGATGATTCATGGAATTCCTACTTTGGAAAGATAAAACTGTACTTTGTAAAAAATAAATAAACCTGAATTAATCATTGAAGAGAGAAACCTACTTACATAGAAAATAAATTTTAAACTTCCAAGTTTATAATATTGAAGTTGAAAATAACTTTTGAACTTCCAAATTTATAATATTGAGAACAGAATTATTAAAAAATTACCTGTGACCTTCTAAGCAACGTAAAATTTTGGCATTTTTAGAAGACTACTAAAGGCGATTTCCTAGTTTAATAACAAAAGTGATTAAGCTTTTCTAACAGAGTGTTTGTCAACCAGGGCACCACTGGCATTTAGGATAGGACAATTCTTTGTTGTGCAGGCCTGTTTTGTGCATTGTAGGACGTTTAGCTTCCCTAGTCTCTGCCCACTAAAATGCCAGTAGTGCCCATCCCACACCCCCGCCATTATGACAATAACTCTTTATATTTTTCTAGTAAATGTGAGAGTAACTATCATTATCCCTGTTCCCAAAAAAGTTATACTTTGAGAGGCACTATTAGTATTAAAAGATAGTATTTCATTAATAAGACCAAGAAGGCTGGGTGCAGTGGCTCATGCCTATAATCCCAGCACTTTGGGAGGCCGAGGTGAGAGGACTGCCTGAGCCCACAGGTTTGAGACCAGCCTGGGCAACTTGGTGAGACCCTCATCTCTACAGTAAATAAAAAAATTAGCTGGGCGTGGTGGTGTGCGCCTGTAGTTCTGGCTACTTGGAAGACTGAGGCAGAAGGATCCCCTGAACCCAGCAGGTTGAGGCTGCGGTGGCCGGTAGCGTGCCACTGCCCTCCAGCCTGGGTGACGGAGTGAGACTCCTACTCAAAACAAAACAAATAAGACCAAGAGAGGTAATTCAGAGACAGAAGCTGTCAAAATATTGCGGGTTTAAATAATGTATTTTCCTGTTTATTTAATTTATCTGCCTATTTCTCTACTTTCTATTTATTTATTTATTTATTTATTTTTGAGTTGGAATCTCTCTCACTCTGTCGCCTAGGCTGGAGTGCAGTGGCACACTCAGCCACCCCAGCGTTGACCTGCTGGGCTCCGGTGATCCTCCTGCCTCAGCCTTCCAAGTAGACGGAACCACAGGCTTGTGCTACCATGCCTGGCTAATTTTTGATTTATTGTAGAGATGAGGTCTCGCCAAGTTGCCCCAGCTGGGCTCGGACCTGCAGGCTCAGGCAATTCACTCACTTCAGCTTCCCAAAACACTGGGATTACAGCCTGAACCACCGAGCCTGGCCTATTTATTCATTTTTGAGAGACAGGGTTCTTCTTTGTTACCCAGAATGGAGTACAGAGGCACGATCATAACTCACTGTAACATTGAACTCCTGGGGCTCAAGCAATTCTCCTGTCTCAGCCTCTCAAGTAACTAGGACTAAAGACACGTACTACCATACCTGGCTAATTTTTTACTTTTTTTTTTTTGAGTTGGAGTCTCACTTTGTCGCCCAGGCTGGAGGGCAGTGGCACGCTCCTGGCCACCGCAGCCTCGACTTGCTGGGCTCTGGTGATCCTTCCGCATCAGCCTTCCAAGTAGCTGAAACTACAGGCGCACGCTACCACGCCCGGCTAATTTTTTTTTGATTTATTGTAGAGATGAGGTCTCGCCAAGTTGCCTGGGCGAGTCTCGAACCCGAGGGCTCAGGCAGTCCACTCACCTCAGCCTCCCAAAATGCTGGCATTATAGGCTGAGCCACCGAACCCGGCCTAATTTTTTACTTTTGTAGAGATGGGGTCTTGTTGTTGTCCATGCTGATCTTGAACTCCTGGCCTCAAGTGATCTTCCCTCCTTGGCCTCCCAAAGTGCTAGGATTATAGGCATTAACTACCACATCCAGCCATATTTTCTTATTTTTAAATTACTCATTTTAAAATTTTAAAAATTGGGCTTGGTTTTAGAGTCTTTTCATATACACCTTTGTGGCCTGTTAATTCTTAAAATTTGTAATACTTAATTGACATCCATTCGTAGCTTGGTTGATTTCATTTAAAATATGGTCATTTAGTATGCTGGCCAAGGGAGTAGAAAGCATGGTTTAGAAGTTTTCCCTTGCTCAGCACTTCTCCAAAATGGATTAATACATCTTTTACTCCCATGAAAGGGACTCTACTTTTTACCACTCATTTCAGCTCTAATAATTTGTATTAATTTAGCTTATGATAGGAGGTCTACACTAAGTATCAGTGTTTGTTATGAGCCCTTTTATATTTTAAGTTTGTGGACTTGAATAAATTAGACTATCCAAAACCTAAGATATAAATACTCCTTGAACCAAAAACTATAGTGGACTTTTGCAGAATAAAAGTTTGAGAATCTAGAGACTTGGCTTGCACACTGGGATGCTGTTTATTTGCCAAGTTGTTTTCAATTTTTTTGGCCTAAGCATACTGCATAACTGTTGTATTAGCAATAGGCTTTTAAAAAAAGTGTTAACATTCTTTTTTTAAATTCCCCAAAAAATTAAATACAGAAAAGAGTACAATATAACAGATACCACCCAGAATAATAAATACGAGGGAACCCCTCCCAAATATTTTTTGGAGGACAGGTACCTTATGGTAGAGGCTACCCCCACTAGGTAAGTCCACTAGGAACCTACTGTCATCAGTGTACCAGCTAGTGTTGTGAGAGACTGTGAATGTTTTTTGGAGAGTGTTTCAACATGTTTGCCCATTTCATGATGGATAGTTTATGAACGCACCTACCCACACCACACTGAGTGTTCATTAGTTTTTGACCAAAACCGGCATGACCCCAAGTGGCTTTTTTGTTTGTTTGTTTTCGTGGATGAAAAAAGTCCTCAAAGGGAAATGTTTTGCTGATGTGGAAGAGGTGAAACAAAAAATGTCAGAAGCACTAAAAGGCATCAAAACTGATGAGTTCAAAAACTGTTTTGAGCAGCAGGGGAAGTTTTTCTATAGGTGTATTGCATCAAATGGAGAGTACTTTGAAGATGACTGATGTTTAAGCATGTAAGAATAAATATAGCCGGGCTCGGTGGCTCAGCCTGTAATCCCACGCTTTGGGAGGCTGAGGTAAGTGGATTGCCTGAACCCGCGGGTTCAAGACCCGCCTGGGCAACTTGGCAAGACCTCATCTCTACAATAAATCAAAAAATTAGCCAGGCGTGGTAGCACGCGCCTGTAGTTCCAGCTACTTGGAAGGCTGAGGCGGAAGGATCGCCAGAGCCCAGCAGGTCGAGGCTGTGGTGGCCGGGAGCGGCCACGCAACTCCAGTCTGGGTGACAGAGTGAGACTCCAACTAAAAAAAAAACAAAAACAAAAAAACAAACAAACCACAAAGTGGGAACAAAATAAATAAATCAAAAATTCTAAAAAAAATCATGGATTTACTAACTGAATTAACTTATTCATTCTAAAGCATGCACAAAATACAAAAAGGCGGGGCATGGAGGGAGAGGACGCACTACAGTAGCTTTCATAAAGAAAAAAGAGCCTAATTCCAGAATGTTGCCTGCCGAATCTAGAATCAGGAAAAAGATGTCTTAAGCAAAATATATCAAGAAAAGTTCAAGATTTACTTAATCAAGTAAGAAATTCTTTTTTAAAATGTTAGAAACAATTTTCAAAGATATTCATAATTGTAATAATTCTATACCACAAAAGAAATGAAATTGGTAAGCAGTTAGTTGATTGAGGCTTCTCTAAAATCTTTCAAACAGGAACATATAAAATTTTCAGCTCAAAAAGGAGAAGGTAGATTAATGTTACAGTTTTGTTAAAAATCTATTCCTATTATACTAAAGTGATTAAATATTCTTCCCATACCTCTGAACCCTAAAGTATTTTTGATCATTTGCCACATATCATAGATTGTCTTGCACTATTGATTTATATAAGTAACTAGATTAAATCCACTGAAGGCAAAGGGCCATCCTACATCATTTTCTATTTAACCTTCAGCATCACCACTGTACTGGGCTCTCCAAAAGCACTTAACGCTTGTTTTAGGATACAGTCATTAAATAACATAATTTCCTTTGGTCTAGCTAATTTCAAGCCCACTTCCTTTATTTCTGTTGGCAACCATCACTTTAAACATCCTATCTTTGAAAAAACTTTTGGCCAGGCTTGGTAGCTCAGCCTGTAATCCCGTGCCTTGGGAGGCTGAGGTGAGTGGATTGCCTGAGCCCGCAGGTTGGAGACCCACCTGGGCAACTTGGCAAGACCTCATCTCTACAATAATTCAAAAAAAAAAATTAGCCGGGCGTGGTAGCGCGCGCCTGGAGGTCCAGCTACTTGGAAGGCTGAGGCGGAAGGATCGCCGGAGTCCAGTAGGGCGCGGCTGCAGTGGCCAGGAGCGGCCACTGCACTCCAGTCTGGGCGACAGAGTGAGACTCCAACTCAAAAAAAAAAAAAAAAAAAAACTTTAAATCTTAGCACTACTTATTATATATATATTACTTAATCCTTGGACATGCCTCTCTCTTCTAAAAAATACAAAGAATACTACTGGCCAGGTGCAGAGGCTCATGTCTATAATCCCAGCACTTTGGGAAGCTGTGAGAGGATTGCCTGAGACCATGGGTTCAAGACCAGCCTGGGCAATTGGGTGAGACCTCATCTTTACAATAAATGAGTAAACAAACAAACAAACAATTAGCTAGGCATGGTGGCGTGTGCCTACAGTTCCAGCTACTTGGAAGGCTGAGGCGGAGGGATTGCCTAAGCCCAGCAGGTTGAGGCTGCGGTGGCCGTGAGCATGCCACTGCACTCCAGCCTGGGATACAGAATGAGACTCCAACTCAAACAACAAACAAACAAACAAAAAAACCTAATAACTTGATAAGCCTGTGAAGAATTAAATGTAATCATAAAGGTATAAAGGAGATCTATCTTTGTGCTTGGCTTATCACAGGCAATTAGGAAATCTATGTCTCCTCCTTTACACATTTCAAAAGCTACTCTTTCTTAGAAACTACTCTTTAGAAGAGGTAATGCCTCTAGTTTTATCTTGACTACTAACATTCCTTTTTTATTGTTTTAAAATGTAAGTAATGCTATCAGTCCCAAACTAACATAATTGAGAAGAAGAATTAATTCTAAGTTTTTTTCATTCTGGAACAGCCTAGAATCAAGAGCGCAGAAAAGCTAGGATTCTAAAGATAAGCCCAGCTGTTACAGAATTACTTTATATATATTTACTTAATTATTTAGAACAGCAAATTAACTGGAATCCCAATGAGGGAAGAGGAATTTACGACACACTGTGTTCTGGATTGTTAATATAAGTTAGAAAAATGGTTAAAGGCGAGGCATGGTGGCTCAAGCCTGTAATCCTAGCACTTTGGGAGGCAGAAGCGAGAAGACTGACTGAGCCCAGGAGTTCGAGCCCAGCCTGGGCAACTTGACGAGACCTCGTCTCTACAATAAATTAAAAAACTTAGCCAGGCATGGTAGCACGTGCTTGTAGTTCCGGCTACTTGGAAGGCTGAGACAGAAGGATCGCCTGAGTCCAGCAAGTTTACGCTAGGGTGGCTGTGAGCATGCCACTGCACTCCAGCCTGGGCGTCAGAGTGAGACTTCAACGCAAAAAAAACCAAAAAAAACATGGCTAAAGCTATAATTAGTTTCCTTTAAATTTTACAGCTACAACAACTGGTCAGGAATGCTGGAAATGCAATCTAAGAGCTTAGCAATGATTATATCAGATAACACATAAAGTTTTCCTCAGCAGGCATGAGCTTCCAAGGAAGTCAGTGCTTGAATTTTTTTTTAGAGTCAGGGTCTCACTCTGTTGCCCAGCCTAGAGAGTGCAATGGCACAATCATGGCTCACCGTAGGCTCAACCTCCTAGGTTCAGGCGATCCTTCTGCCTCGGCCTCCCAAAGTGCTGAAATTACAGACATGAGCTACTCTACGGCACCTGGCCAGTACTTGAACTTTTAATTCTAGGGTATTTCACCAAAGAGGCCAGGAATGGGTCTTATCTTAAATTAAGAATTGGAATTAAAACATAAAGCATTCTAAACAAATCTAGGGATAAGACCAGGGTTATCCTTGTCAAGAATCATAAGGCTTAGCAAGGTTTTACTTCATATTTAACTCTACTTCAAAATTTAATACCTAAATGAGATGTCTGTAGTTTACTTTGAAACAGTCCAAGGGATGAAGCACATTAGAGATGAGTATCAATAAACAATATTAACCATATCCTAATAACTGAGTTGCATAATATGTGAGAGTTTAATAAACTATTCTGTCTTTGTATACACAGGTTGAGTATCCCTAATCAGAATCCCCAAATGCTCCAAAATCCAAAACATTTTTTTTCCTTTTTCTTAGAGCCAGGGTCTCGCTCTGCTGCCCAAGCTGGTGTGCAGTGGTTTAATCAAAACTCACTGCAGCCTTAAATGCCTGGGCCATTCAAGTCATCTTCCTACCTCGGCCTCCTTAGCTGCTGGGACTACAGGTGCATACTACCACATATGACTAATTTTTTTTGTGGGGGCTGGGGGTAGATTCAGAGGCTGGCTATGCTGTCCAGGCTAAGTCTCCAACTCCTAGACTCAAGCAATCCTCCCGACTTGGCCTTTTGCTTTTTGGTTTTTGAGTTGGAGTTTCACTCTGTCACCCAGGCTGGAGGGCAGTGGCACACTCCCAGCCACCGCAACCTCGACCTGCTGGGCTCAGGCGATCCTTCAGCCTCAGTCTTACAAGTAGCTGGAACTACAGGAATGCACCACCATGCTCAGCTAATTTTTTTGACTTATTGTAGAGATGAGGTCTTGCTAAGTTGCCCAGGCTGATCTCGAACCTGAGGGCTCAAGCAATCCTCTCACCTTGGCCTCCCAAAGTGCTGGGACTATAGGCGTGAGCCATCACACCTGGCAATAACATGACATACTATTTAAACCTCATTGTTCCAGCCATTCACCTAGAGTATTCACTATCAGCTGGTGGCAATATACCTTACTTGTAATGCAATGTTTTAAGAGTTGGAGAACCGCAGGGCTCAGTGGCTCAGTCTATAATCCCAGGACTTTGGGAGGCCGAGACAAGTGGATTACCTGAGCCTGTGGGTTTGTGACCAGCCTGGGCAACTTGGCGAGACCACGTCTCTACAATAAATACAAAAAATTAGCTGGGTGTGGTAGCACACGCCTGTAGTTCTAGCTATCTGGAAGGCTGAGGTGAAAGAATCACTGGAGCCCAGCAGGTCGATGCTGGGGTGGCTGTGAAAATGCTACTGCACTCCAGTCTGGGCAACAGTGTGTGACTCTAACTCAAAAAAAAAAAAAGAGTTGGAGAACAAGATAATGTTGCAAATCTTAAAAATATAAAGTGCTTGTAATAACACACTTTACTTAGAAAAAAACATATCAACTTAAAGCAGTAAAATAAAAACTAACAAGAAATTCCTTGTGTAGTAGAAAAAAATAGAGTTGCGACCAGGTTAAACAGAAAGATAAAACAAGAACTCTCTAGTCCTGAATAAGACATTCCAGGTTTCAGTTTCCTCATAATAAAAGACTAATAACAGTGGTTCTTAGCAGCAAGTAATTTTCCCTCAGGGGGTATTTTACAGGTAAAGAGACACATTTGGTTGGCACAACTTAGTTGGGGGAAGTTGCTACTGGCATCTCGTGGGTAGAGGACAAAGATGCTGCTAAACATCCTACAAGGCAAAAGAGAGCTCTCCCCATACCCAACAACAAAGAATAACCCAGCCCAAAACATCAACAGTGCTGCTGTTGATCCCAAAGCAGCAGCATCAACCATCTGAGAACTTACTAGAAATACACATTCTCAGGCCTTAGCCAGGATTATTCAATCAATCTGTATTTTTAACAAACACATCCACATTAAAGTTTAAGAAACGCAGTGTGGCACAGCGGCTGACATCTGTAATCCCAATGTTCTGGATGCCAAGGCAGAAGAATTGCTTGAGGCCAGGAATTCGAGATCAGCCTAGGCAACACAGCAAGACTCTGTCTCACAAGAAAAATAAATTTAAAAAATTAGCTGGGCATGGTAGCACTCACCTATAATCCTAGCCACTCAGGAGGCAGAGGCAGGAAGATCGCTTAAGCCCAGGAGTTCAAGGTTGCAGTGAGCTACGATCAAACCACTGCACTCCAGCCTGGGCAACATAGTGAGACCCTGACTCTTTAAAAAAGAAAAAGAAAAAGAAACACTACTGATGCCTATATTACATCCCCAGAGAGTCTGGTTTAAGCTGTCGAGTTTTCTGGGGGATGACTGAGGCTTCAGGATTTCTAATGCTCCCCAATATTATACACACACATGGTAATATAAAGATATCTTACAAATCAACACAGGAGACTGATCTTAATGTATTTTCAATAAAGTAAACACTAGCTGAGCTAAACAAAGGACTATGGATTATCTGACATTTATTAGAAACTGCAATCAGAAAGTTATACACACCTTGCTTTCTAAACTAAAAACGAAACCAGAAGAACTATCAACGAGACACATAAGTCATTTCTGAAAATGACACTGGCACAACATCCTACCCCATCTTCCAAAATCTTACTGTGATAGCTATGTAACTCTTTTACCCTAGGGAATTTAGCCTTCAAAAGCATCTGTGAGACTCCACTCATGAAGAATATGAGAAGTGCTGATAAGATGAATGCCAACTCATATAGTAAACATCAACATCCAAGTAAATATTAGATATTAATATGAACTTCCGAGCATGAAACCTATAAAGAAAAGTTATAAAAATATACAGTATTCATTACCTGGGTATTCTGGAAGTAATGCCTCCAGAGAGGCCTAATTTTATCTTGGCCACCAACATCCCATACTGTGAAACAAATGTTTTTATATTCTACTGTTTCCACATTGAAACCTACAAAGAAAAACAAAAATTACTACTGTGCACAATAAAGTGTCATTAAGAAAATAAACCCCGTTATTGTGAAATTATCTTAAAATAGCTTTATAAAACTCCTACTAAGATAATCAACATGTTTAACAAAAACTCAGCTTCAAAATCCCACTGTATTCGATTTTGCTTTACAGTATATCATTAGGATGTAAATTAAAGTCATCTTTAAACTTTCTTACCAATGGTAGGAATGGTGGTGACTATCTCCCCTAACTTCAGTTTATACAGAATGGTTGTCTTGCCAGCAGCATCCAATCCAACTAGAAGAAGATATTATAGATTTAAAATCCAGACCAAAAGCACACACCAAGAAATAATTTTCCAATAAATTTATAATTTGAAAGTAAGAGTGGACTGCTCAAAGCACAAATATGAGTTAGAAGTGAAATTATTTTATTTCTCATTCCCAAAGACAACAAATACTTCCTACAGAAAGCCTTCCCACTTTTCTTTCTAGAGAAACAACAGCATATAGTAGTGAAAATAGTAGGCCGGGCTCAGTAGCTCAGCCTGTAATCTCAGCACTTGGGAGGCCAAGGTGAGCGAATTGCCTGAGCCCATGGGTTCGAGACCTCGTCTCCACAATAAATCAAAAGTTAGCCGGGTGTGGTAGCATGCGCCTGTAGTTCCAGCTACTTGGAAGGCTGAGGCGGAAGGATCGCCGGAGCCCAGCAGTTCGAGGCTGCGGTGGCGGGGAGCATGCCAGTCTGGGCAACAGAGTGAGACCCCAACTCAAAAAAAAAAAGAAAGAAAGAAAGAAAGAAAAAAAAAAGTAGACGGGTGACTCAGGTTCTAATCTATAGCTTTGCCAAACTAGCTGAGTGCCTTTAAACAGGTCATTTTAGGACACTGAAGCCAGAGAAATTAGCCATAAAATAAAAGGACTTAATAGATACTCTAAGATCTCTTCCAATTCAAGTCCTTATTAATTCCATAAGCCATTACTGTTTTTTAAAACACAAATTAGAAGTTAAATCAGAAAACATAATAAAGGAAGGGAGGGGGGCGATTTTATCCCTACTTAAATCTGTTTCAACATCAAATGCACAGAAATGAAAACCAAAGTCTGGGTAATTTATGTTGTCAAAATGGCCCTATGGGCGGACATAGTGGACCACGGCTGCAATCCCAGCACTTTGAGAGACCGAGGCAGTATGATCACTTGAGGTCAGAAATTAGAGACCACCCAAGGGGAAGACCTCATCTTCACACACTCACACACTCACACACACACACACACACACACACACACAGGCCCTATCATATTCATCTCCTATGTAAGTAATCTCTAAATTCTTTTTTTTTGAGTCAGGGTCTCTCACTCTGTTGCCCAAAGTGGAGGGCAGTGGCAAACTGACAGCTGACGGCTACCGCATCCTCAACCTGCTGGGCTCAGGCAATCCTTCCGCCTCAGCCTTCCCAAGTAGCTGGGACTACAAGCATGCGCCACCACGCCTGGCTAATTTTTTGATTTACTGTAGAAATGAGGTCTCACCAAGTTGCCCAGGCTGGTCTCGAACCCGTAGGCTCAGGCAATCCTCTCACCTTGGTCTCGCAAAGTGCTGGGATTATAGGGCCCGGCCATGTCTAAATTCTTAAAATGATTCATTTGAAGCAGAAGTATGAGTAGGAAGGAGTGTGCTTGTTGGTGAAAAAAAAAAATCCACAGCTAGAACAAGAGGATATACTTCTTTATTACAGTGATAGTAAAGAGCAAATTAAATGCTCGTAAGTATGAATCCCTCAAACCTGTATATTCTGCATTGTTTGCTAAAGCCCTCATAAAGGAAAGATCAGTATCTAATAACCTCATTGAATAAATCATTATTCTAAGGACATCACATTTGGCCACCTCAATTTATCTTATTAAAGATTTTCAGTCAATTCAACTGAGTTGATTTAAGCAAGGACACTTCAATATTTAAATCAAAGCAAGACTTAGCACATGAAAGCAATGCTAGTAAGTTTTTAAAAAGAACAGAATTCATCTTACTATCTAATTTACATTCCTATGAAATTAAGTTTAACTTTTTCAATTATTTCAAAATAGAACTGAAGGCTACAGGTAATTTACACTCCCTCCACTCTTTCAACAATCCTTTCTACTCTGCACCCTATGAGGAGTGACCTTAAGATCTCTGGAGAACCAAGCCTTTTATGCCTTCTTATTACTTTGGTAAAACCTGTGCCCCACTTCATACTGGGGTGCAGGTTACTTTGCCAAATACTATGCTACGTACTAGTCAGAGTAAGCCCTCATTCATGGGTAAAAGAGAAACCAACTGTTCCACAAGTGTGATTTTTAAAGTATGGAACAGTATCAAAAAGATGAGAAAAATAATTCTAAAAAATACACACACAAAAAGTAACTACCTTAAAGTTTGGCAACTTCTTTAAAAATACAGAAAACAAAGGAGAAAAGAGGGGAAAAAAAGAAAGGCAGATCTTTAAATTGTTCCACAAAGCTAAATCTCTCAAGAGCATACAGCCTCTTTGGGTGATTTTGATCAGATGTTCCATTAACCAAAACTCACCTTTAAGTAAGTTCAAATATGATTCAACCAAGTAAAAATTAAGATGCTGACTATGAAAAAAAAAACACTTGCGTCATGTTTTGAAACTATGATAACTCGCCAGTCCTCTTTACAGTTCCAGTGAGATCTTCATATCACCATTCTAAAACAATACTGCCCAGCACGGTGACTCATGCCTATAACCTCAGCACTTTGGGTGGCGGACACATGCCTGAGCCTATGGGTTCGAGACCAGCCTGGGCAACTTAGCGAGACCTTGTCTACACAATAAATCAAAAAATTAGCCAAGCATGGTGGCCCGGGCCTGCAGTTCCAGCTACTTGGAAGGCCCAGGCAGAAGGATAGCCTGAGCCCAGCAGGTCGAGGATGCAGTAACTGTGAATGTGCCTCTACACTCCAGCCTGGGTGACAGGGTGAGAGTACGACTCAAAAATAAATAAATAAATAAAATATTAAATTCAAAAATACTAACAAAATGAAAGAAATTCAAGTCAAATCATCGTTATATAATTATTTTAAGTTACCAAAAGGTATGAAAGTAATTCAAATTTTCTTCTAAAATGTTTTATACCTGCTTGTATGCACATTTATTAGCTTCTTCTACTTCTCTATTGTTAGAATTTTTAGCCCAATAAACATGTATAACGTTCATTAAAAAAAAAAACTAACTGCGTACAAAGGCTCAGGCCTGTAATCCTAGCACTTTGGGAGGTGGAGGCCAGAGAACTGCCTGAACTCAAGGTTTCGAGATCAACCTGAGCAACATGGCAAGACTTCATCACTATAATAAATTTAAAAATCAGCTAGGCATGGTGGCGCATGACTCTTCGTTCCACCTACTTGGGAGGCTTGAGGCGAAAGGATCGCCTGAGTCAAGCAGGTTGAGGCTATGGTGGCCTATAGGTGGCTGTGAGAGCGCCATTACACTCCAGCCTAGCCGAAACAGTAAGACTCCGACTAAAGAAAAAGAGAAAAAAAATTGACGATTATCTAAGTAAACATCCAGCTAGTAACATTTAATGATGTATCTCTTTTGAAAGGTACTAGCTTAAGGACCTTAAATATATTTTACATACTTAATTATTTAAAATAGAATCACTACTATCACAAGGGTCTTAAATATATTTTATACACTTATAAAACAACTACTACTAGCATGTGATCTTTTTTAAAAGGTGTTTACAAAGTATTGCAATAATTTCTAGGTAGCCTGAAAATTTAAGGAAAAAATCCTTAAGGCCCCTTAAGCATCCACAAATACTTTTTAAATAAAAATAAGACAACAGCTTAATAGCTCATACCCACTAATATAAATACAGGAATGCACAAGCATAATCCTAACTTTCCTCCTCCTCTGCCACTTTTAGCAATCGCAAAAGGCTAAGGAAATAAAAAACAGCAATTCATTTACAATGAATCTTAAATTAAAAAACGCCAATACACTACATTTTCTGAAACACAACCATACA
>CAUYQG010226353.1:0-22613 GCA_963574415.1 Tarsius wallacei
CGCCTGTAGTTCCAGCTACTCGGAAGGCTGAGGCGGAAGGATCGCCGGAGCCCAGCAGGTCGAGGCTGCGGTGGCCGGAAGCGGCCACTGCACTCCAGTCTGGGCGATGGAGTGAGACGCCAACTCACAAAAAAAAAAAAAAAGAAGTGTTGACAAAAGATGCCAACTCTGCGAAATATTCAAGAGGGTTTATTCTGAACCAAATGTGAGTGACTTGGGCCTGTGGTACCGTCCCAAGAGGTCCTGAGAACATGTGCCCAAGGTGGTTGGATTGCAGCTTGGCTATATACATATTAGGAAGACCGAAGTTACAGACAAACCGTAAATCAATACACACAAGATTTACATTGGTTCGGCCCTGGGAAGGCAAAACATTTCCAAGCTGGGGCTTGCAGGTTATAGGTAGATTCAAATATTTACAGATCAGCAATTAGTAGCAAGAGATAGGCTTTGTCTTAAGGAACTTTGAAATTAGGAAAGAAGATGTGTTGAGATTAGGGCTTTTTTTTTAAGGAAATTTCTTGATATGTAGATGAAGACTCATATAAGGATTGACCATTAAGTTTGGGAGCTCATTCTAAAAAAAATGCTGTATACCTCACTGCTGAATATCACTACAGTCACTTTTGAAGGTCTCCTCCTGGGAAGCTATGCACTGATGCTTGTACCTAGTTCACCCAGCACAGGAATTTTGGAATTCTTTTTCTGGAGTGACCATCAGAGCTGTCATCATATTACCCTTGATGTTCTGAATATCATCAAATGTCTTCCATGCAATATTTGCTTTATCTTTAAGTAAACAAAAAAGTATTTGAGGCCAGATCAGGTGAGTAGGGAGGGTGTTCCAATACAGTTATTTGTTTACTGGCTAAATACTCCCTTACAGACAGTGCTGTGTGAGCTGGTGCATTGTCATGATGCAAGAGCTCCTTTGGGACCTTTTTGCACACATCTTTCTTGTGACAAGATTTTCAGTTATGATTTTCCTAACTTTTTCTCTATTAACGTTTACCTAGTCTGCTATGCTTCTCAGTCAGCCAATGATTTTGACACACAAGTCAACAAATTTTTGCAATGTTTTTGTCAGTTCTGCTCATCACTGCCCATCCTGACCTCTCATCAGTGATACTTTCTCTCCCCTCAGATAAACGTTTAATCAATTTGTACACTGCTGTTTTCTTCATTGCATTATCCCTATAAACTTGGACTTACAAGCCCCTGATTTCACTTTCACTCTTGCCAACTTTAACAATAAATTTAATGTTTGTTTGTTGTTCTAATTCAAGCTCTGTTATTCTCACGACACTGCATAAAAACATACAACAACAATAATGAACGCCACTCAGTCAGACACTGCCACACGTCGACATGAACACAGCTGTGAGACATCGATATACCAAGGTTTTGAAACCTTACCGAGTTGTTTGTACAGTGCTGCTAGTGTAAGTTCATGGAGGTGAGTTCATGAACTTAATTGTCAGACCATATGTGGCCACACTGAACGTGAATAGATAGCAAATATCTAGCTCTTCTGTGAATCTCCAGGAAGGGGATTCTATACAGATGGAAATTTCCCAAAGACATGGCTTTGCAGGGTTATAAAATATTTTTGATTCCCTTCCTTATCTGTTACATGATATTATGCCAGAGTCAGGTTGGAGAGTAAGCCGCATTATACAGGATAATACAAACACGCTTGATGAGTCTTTGTAGGGTGTGGCACCTCAGGTCCCTTCGTTAGGACTTTGACAAGAGAGGGAGAAGAAAAGTTCAGAGTTTAGTCCTTAGAAGGAACAGGAAAGCAAGTAGAGTCATCTGTCTATTGTGTACCTCATCTCAGATCATTGGAAGCAAGAGGTTCTACATACAAGGAATCAGCTGAAAGTTCTGTTGGCCTACGATGCCCTGTGGATATTCACAAGTATCAGAGGATGAAGGCTTAGAGTCTCTCTGTTGAGACTCCATGGAGTCTGCCTCCTCAAAAGCAAAGTTCTACCTGCATTTCTAAAGGACTATAAAGTCAGTTTTATGCTTTGGGTTTGCCCTCCCATCATTCCCTTTTTCTCCCCACTCTATTTTAACAACGGAAATCTTGCTGAGAAAGATTTGCCTAAGGAAGTAGTTTATAACCTTTGTTCCACCAAAAGGAAGTTTAATCAAGAGCAGATTACTGAGATAAGATGATTGACTCATAGGCTAACATCTCTGCTCTCCTCACTCCTGATATGAATTCTTCCTCCTCCAACGTAAACTTCCATCTATGTTTTGGCATGTTAACCTCTCCTATCTGAACTGTCTTAGTAATAATCAAGAATAAGAGAGTTGCAGTATGTATCTTCAGTTGAACTATACTAGAGCTGTAGGTTTTCGGTTTGCTGATTGGGGAGATGAAGAAAAAATGGATTTAAGACATCCATTTTTTATTTAAACTCAGATTTTGCCCATAGGGATTCAAGGTAACAATATCATAGTCCAAAGTACTTGAACGCTCACATATATGTTTGAGAAATTCAGAGAAAGTGTATATCTTTGTATGTTTAATTGCATGTTTTCTATATTAGAGGAGACAGTAGCGGATGCACATTGCAATAGGTATGAGCATTATAAAATTTCCAAAGTAGTGGAGGTTGGTTAACTCCCACTTTAGTGTTTAAAAACTGAAGACCAGTATGACAAACTCATTTGCAACTTCTCAAAGCGAGTGGAAATTTAATATGAATGTTTAAAAAAAGAAAAATCACTTAAAATAAAGTATTCAGCTAAAAAAGATCTCTATCTTGCTATACATTTTTTTCATCTTGCTACACTGATCTCAAAAACTGTCATCCACACCAGCAGCACTTTTTATTTGAGTTTATAATCATCTTAAATTATAACAATGTTCATTTTCTTTGAAACTGACATGATTTGACACTTGTGCAACTGCTGACTTTAGCAAATGGGTGACTATTTCAATATTAAAAATAGACATTTAAAATCACCGATTGAATGAAGGCGCTGACGTCATATTAAGCAAAACTTTTTGAGGGTTCTTCTGAAACCATTTAAAAATTAACTTTTTATAAGGGCCTCATTTTTAACACTTGACTAAAGCAATTTGAAAAATTATAAATAAGTTTTTTTTCAGCTGTAACTCTGAACAAGATTGGTTCTGAGTGTTATAAACTGACTGAGGTATAAATCTTTACAAAGTAGTGGCTGGATAAAGCTCTATGGTTACTTAGTTTTAACAGCCTGGCTCAGTCATAAACACAATCTCTCTATACATTAATGGGCTGGAGTATTTCACAACTCTGTTAGTAAATCTTGGTAGAGGCTTTTGAACATTCTGGAAGGCCTCATACTCCTGTTCCTAACTTCAATATTTGATTTACAACTTGTGTTAAATGTGTGCCTATACCCTGAGAAGAAGGTAGCCATTTCCCCAGTAATGGCATCCTTCTCTGAAATTTATGTTGGAGGCCACGCCAGTGACTAATCTTCTTGGTACTTCACTGCATAGATGTGCTAGTTAACTTATTCTAGACATTCGAGGCTAAATCGCACCATTTCAATTATGCCATTTGAAGTTATTGACTGAGCAACAGTTTCCACTTTCAGACATAGAATGTAATTTATAGACCAATTAATATCTTAGGAAGTTGTACCAATTGTCCTAGCATCTGCAATCGCCTATTACACTCTTCCTTTGTGACAGTATTAGAGTCAAAACTAGCCCAGACACTGATCACGTCTGCCAAATGGATGGTTAGGCAGGAGGTCAGACTGAATCAATTTGCACAGTGTTCCATCTGGTGTCTGACTCATTCTGTGAGGCTGCTGGAGACGGGAGAAGGTCTACAGATGACTTCTACTAAAACATGACCATAAGTATGTGTTTTTTACCAAAGGATGTCAATGTGAACAGTGACATTACCCATGGCTCTGCTCCATGTTTGGGAAGAGGCCTGATATAAATGCCTGTGTTCTAACTTTTCCTGACAGCAGAGACTGTCAAACATTGGCACATATTGGTAAAGGATGTGGTAGCTGGCTTTAATACTAGACACACATATTTATGAGAGGGTTTATAAACTGTCCTGATGGGAGAGATTTTGGAATAAGCTAGAAGGCTCTCTAGAGATATTTAGATTATAATTGTAAAAATTTAGAGATGGCAAGTATTCTTCCCACTAAAACACCCCCTAGCCGTGGCAAATCCATGAATGCAATGACTTTTTCTAAACTGCATTATGTTATCTGCAGTCCAGATATCCTGGAAACCACTGTATATTTTAGGTTTCTGTTTGTTTTGTTTTGCTTTGTTTTTAATTGAAACTTCTACTGCTTTGTAAGTTTTATAATGTTCATACTTCTTGCAGTGTGGGTCCACTGACTCCTCTAATATGGAAACCATGCAATTAAACCTACAAAGATATACACTTTCTCTGAATTTCTCAAACATATATGTGAGAGTCCAAGTACTTTGGACTATGATATTGTTACCTTGCAAATTTATGGGCAAAATCTGAGTTCAAATGAAAAATGAATGTCTTAAATCCATTTTTTCTTCATCTCTCCAACCAGTAAACCGAAAACCTACAGCTCTAGTATAGTTCAACTGAAGACAAATACTGCAACAGTCTTATTCTTGGTTATCAACCACTCTTCATTCTTTAAGAGATTCCTCTGTTGTATGACCCGTTGAGTGTTATTTATGCTTATTTTGTTGAGTGAACAAACTAATGAATTTTTTAAAAATCAAGATTTTATGAGACCATCAATGGAATAGTGGATAATTCTGTGGCTTTAAATTTCAATAAGGATAAAGAAAAAATACTCAATATCACTAATCATTAGGGAAATGAAAATCTAAACCACAATGAGATCCCACCTCACACTCATTAGGATGGCTATTACCAAAACAAAACAAAATAAGATGAAAGTTTAGAAAACAGTAAGAGTTGACAAAGATGTGAAAAAATTGAAACACTTGTGTGCTGTTGGTAGGAATGTATGATGGAACAGGTGCTATGGGAAAGAGTATTGTGGCTCCTCAAAAAATTAAACAGAATTACTATATGATTCAGTAATTCCACTTATTTAAAAGAATTGAAAGTAAGAACTGGGAGAGGTATTTGCACACCCGTGTTCATAGCAGCATTGTTTACAGTAGCTAAAAGGTTGAAGCAGCCCAAATGTCCACTGAAGGATGGAAGAATAAACAAAATGTGTTACACATGGACAATGGAATATTATTCAGCCTTAAGAAAGAATGAAATTCTGATACAAGCTACACCATGGAATGAATGCTGATAGCATTATGTAAGTGCGATAATCAAGACAGAAGAATAAATATTGTCATGATTCTACTTTCCAATAGTCAAAATTATAGAGGCAGAAAGTAGCATAGAGGTTACTAGAGACTGAAGGGAATGGAGAATGAGTAGTTATTATTTGCAGAGTTTTAGTTTGGGAAGATGAAAACTTCCAGAGATAGATGTTGGTAACGATTATTTAACAACATGAATACAAGTAATGCCTCTGAATAGTACTTCAAGCAACGGCTAAAATGGCACATTTCAAAAAGTAACATTGAGGCTCATTCAGAGTTTTAGGAAAAAATGGATTTTTAGGTCAGTGGATCTAGATTTGACTTTGATCCTCTGATTGACTTTGACTTTGATTGGGGCCCCTTCTTGACCAGGTCACTTTCAAGGTACTAAGAAAGGCTCTAGCAACGTGTTCACCAAGACATACATTTTTTAAAATTTGCAAAAACACGATGTTTCATCCAGTTGATAAGGCCATTTCTCTTTACTTTCCTTCTCTTATACTTTCTCTCACATCAAATGGCACTGGAAGGGCAGCCAGCAATTTTAGGATGCAGATAAGAAGTTATATTTAATTTAGTTTTAGAAAAAATATGTTATGTGCTTTTGCAGTCAATTTTGTATATCGTTAAACCAACATAGGTCCAGTATAAGCTGCCTGGGAACTCACTTCACCAGGTAACAGAGAGGTTCAGGTCTGGAGGGCTTGCGACAAAAAGATCCCATGGTGCTTGGTGTGGAACGTATCTGAGTGGAGCCAGAAGCACTAACCATTTACAATTCAAAGAGAATCTGAGATAAGTTCCCGAGGAAGCCACTTGGAAAGCCCTGAAGTTTTATACCTCATATTGAAAGGAAACTTGATAAAAAGTTTTCCCAAATTGGACAGCAATCCTAAAACTTTATATGACATTACCAATATTGAGTTCTGATGATGAAAGCTGATTTGACCAATCAAGCTAAGAAAAATATATGCAGTTATTTTGTATTCTTTTAATAGAAAACATAACAAAACCATAGTGAGAGAGATCAATAACATATATACAGATAAGAATTTGAGGAGAAAGTATTACAAAAGTTGGTAGGCAGTTAACTGATGAAAACGTTACGTTACTGGATTTTAGGTCCTATAAAACCTGGATCTCCTCTAGTTCGGGGCTTCAGGTAATTATTCTCTGGTTTCTGCAGGCTTAAAAATTAAGCCCTCAAGAAGCATTGCTATGAGAATAAAATTAGGCAGTGTGAGTTTCTGGCACATAGTGGGATTTCAATAAACGCTTATTTTCTCTTCTTTCATCTGAACTTGGATGGTAGAAATTTGTGACCTTAACTTTGACCTTGTTGTTTTTTCTACCTAGTTAATTATCTTTTATCTCCCCAAATATGTTCTGAGTTCATTATCCTCCCACCTGGCTCCTGCCTCTGGCCTCTTTCTCCTCTAATTCATCTTTGTCTGTTGCCACAGTGATTTTTCAGGAAGTCAGACCCAATCTGAGCTAAAAATCTGACCTGCTTAAAAATCTTTAATGGCTCCCTTTGACCAAAGATAAAGTTGAAAGACTTCAGTATGGAACTAAGTTCCTTAATCTAAGTTCCTGACTCACCTGGGAAGTGGGAAGGGGGCAACGTGGGGCAGCCGGGTGGGGTGGGCGTGCTTTCTGCAGCACAGGGAGTCGTCTAGGCTGGTAGGGAGTTGGGCTGGAGAAGGATGATGCTCCCGAACAGACCAAGGCTCAGAGCCTCTTTGGGGAGCTGCTAGTCACTAGCGTATGACTGACATGCAGAAGTAGAAAACGTGCTTCTGGGAGAAATGGCCAGGGAGCTTCCCGTGCTTGGCCTTGACTGAGTTGCTGAGGAATTTAGAGGTCATCTGGAAGACCAGGTGGGGCTGCAAAATAGCTCTAAATTTTTGTCTCTCTTGACCTTTCAACCCTTATCTATGATGATCCATATTATATGTCAGCTTGGCTGAGTCATGGCACCTAAATATTTGGTCAAACACTATTCTAGATGTTCTGTGAAGGTGCTTTTTGGGGAGTGGGATTAACACTTAAATTAGTAGACCTTGAGTAAAACAGATGATCCCCCATGATGTGGATGGGCCCTGGCCAATCAGTCGAAGGCCTTAAGAAGTAAACTGAGCTACTTCTTAAGCTACTGAGTAATTACTGAGCTACTCTCTTGAGCAAGCAGGAATTCTGCCAGTAGACTGCGTTTGGACAGGAACTGCAGTTCTTTTCTGGGTCTCCAGCCCAGTGGCCTACCCTGCAGGCTTTGAGCTTGCCAACCCCCACAGCAGAGTGAGCCAATTCTTTAAAACACATCTTGCTCTCTGTCTCTCTTAAAATATATATGAACACACACACACACACACACACACACACACACACACATCCACACACACACATCCACAGACATTCTACATTCTACTGGTTCAGCTTCGCTGGAGAACCCTCACTCATATATTACCCTATGGCCCAATTCAAATATTATACTCTTTGTAACATCTCCAGTTTGAAATTAGTCATCCTCTTCTGGATCACTCCTGTAACAGCTTTCTGCATGCTATTGTTCAAGACTTAGCACACGATTCATGTCTGTTTACATCTGCATCTCCCCAACACTGTAAGTAACTTGGGGACAAGGCTTCATCCATCACTGAGGACCCTGTGACTAACAGTGGCTGGTCCTGACAAATATACTCAACAAATATTAATTGAACTAATGAAAAAAAAGGCCACGTGTAGTTATGATTTCCACAGAGATAGCAATGCACATAGGAGGCAATCAGTGAATATCCATGATAACAGTGCTCATACCATAGGCAACTATTTACCACGATATGATGAGATAGACACTATTCTAGGCTCCCCAAACACCACAGACCTTGAAAGAGCTCACATCAATATATCTGTATGAAATTAAGGGGCTCTGCTGAAGATTTCTAGAACCAGCCTGTCTTGAGTTGAGGCTCTCCTCCGCGTAAAATCATCACAACAAACTTGGAGTTCTCTTTAGAACCAAGATAATGCAGGGCTTGTCACTGGGCAGGAGAAGAAAAAAAATGCAACACAAGAAACCAGACGGAATAAGGTCATTTACGGTGTCTGGAGGCCCACTGTGGCGGTTTCGGTTTCTGGAACTCCTCCTCTGCGCCCTGTGACCCCTAAACTCTCAGTCAAGAAACCCCAAGTGTCCTGGGAGCTGCTTTCAATGTGATGCGTGTTGAAATGCTCATGTGGACTAATCAAGCCCCAAGCAGGCCTTGGGGAGAGGCTCAGGGAAGCACAATAGGCTGGAAGAAAACAGGGTAATAAATCACACATTTTTGACACTGTGCAGTTGAGAGAGATGAGTAAAGCGTGTTTGTAATTTATTTTCCTCTTTACAAAAAGTTACTTCTTGCACTGTGAACACAAGATCTCTGAAAATAAGTGACTAGCTTGTTTGTCACTGCAGATAATGGGCACATCGACAGCTAGAGGAAATTCGAATCTCCTGGGGCGGTGGCTTTAAGTGGAAGAATAGAAGTCAGAACATTTCTTCATGTTCCTCATAAGTGGACCTTGAACAACTACTGTAAAGTGTTACGGTATTATTATAGCAATAAGAAAAGGATTGACAGTGGTGGGAAACTATGGGGGGTCATGGAGGGGAAGGAAGGTGGGATTAACGGTAGTCAATATCTGTCTGGGGACGAGGGACACCTCATCAACAAGGGTGCCTGCACAATGCGTATTTGTATACCTAACCCTTAACTGTATCCCACAATCTTAAAATAAAAAATATGTATTTTTTAAAAAAGAGAATTTAGAGTCAATCTGGGGCTGGGCGCAGTGACTCAGGCCTGTAATCCCAGCGCTTTGGGAGGCCAGCCTGGCAATGTCACACCCCTTCTGTATAAAAAATACAAAAATTAGCTGGGTGTAGTGGCACATGCCTGTAGTCCCAGCTGCTCAGGAGGCTGAGGTGGGAGGATCACTTGAGCCCAGGAATTTGAGGCTGCAGTGAGCTGTGATCCTCCCTACTGTATTCCAGCCCAGGCGACAGAGCCAAACCCTGTCTCTAAAAAATAAAAAAGAAGTCAGAACAAAGACAAATGGCTCTTCATTGGGCTTTCCAGCCGAGCGCATCCAGAGAGACAATATTGGAAGAAAGTACTCTCAGGTTTCCGATGCTCCTGAAAGTCGTTATTCAGTCCAGGTTCCACCTGTGGCCCCTGAACCTGTGATGGGAAGCCTTGGTGGTTCTGCATTGTCGCCTCCTCTTATCCCTTCACCTTTCCGCGGTCCTATTTCTCCCACCCAGAGCAAACTTTGGTTACCGCGAGCCAGTTGGCGAGGGATAGGAGGGAGGGGGTCCCACAAGACAAACAACAAACCTCATCCTGCCTTCTGAGAGCCTGGCTGGCATAACCTCCCCCGTGGGAGGAGGATGCATGTCACTAGCTACCCTGCCCAGGCCCTCTGCTCCCATGAACGGCTCAGGAAGTCAGCGAGAAAAGGGAGAAGGCAGAAGCAGAGCCATTCAGCTATTCAAGACACTGACAAGAAGCTGCTGGCTGGGTTAACCTCTTCAGTGCCGCCCAGACACACTGCAGCTGTCGGTGCAGTTTCCAGCCCTGAGAAATATAGGGCACTTATTCTTAGAAACATGCTCCACCTCCGAAAGCACTCACGCATCCAGATGGCGTGAGCTTGGTCACCTGCCCCTGCAGCATCTCCCTGGACGCGGCAGTGGTTCCGGGTGCTGTTAGTTATTATTAAACCTGGGCTTTGCTTCTCTCTCCTCCACCGAGCTCCAAAATAACCTAGATTAGCCCAAGGAATTTTGAAAAGTGCTCAAAACAGAATTTTTACCTATTGCAATGGAAGGCAAACAAAACTCAGATGAAGCGGCTCTACTGAGAGTAGCCTTTTCTCCCTGGGTGAGGGGGGGCCCTGGGGTCAGCCCCTCTCCCCAGCAGACCCGGCTACTCAGAACTGTCCTGCCACTGCAAAGTCCTCTCTGTCTACCCCAAGTGAGTCAGCCTCTGGGTCATGGTTTTCTCTTCTGTGGTTCTAAGCAGATGAGTGCCACTGCCCTTCTCCAAGAGTCTAGATCTACAGGGCATTTTCAGTTTAGGTTCTACCTGTGGTCTAAGCGGGAGAGACAGAATCTCCGAAAGGCATGGTTTTACCATTCGTTGAATGGTCATAGCAATATTGACCTTCGTGAATGTTATTAAGGATTGAGATGGTTACCTAAGTGGCCTATAAACAGCATGTATATATATATATATATAATGGAAGAACAGAGAAGGGGAATTCATCTAGTTTGGAGTTGAGTAGTCAGCATACTTCATGGCCTCAAAAGCTCAGGGCCTGAAACACAGATAGCCCGAGGAGAACTGTGGTTTTGCAGTGTCAACAGATAAAGCAAGTCTTCATACCCTAAGCAGGGACTGCAGTTGCTGCACTGGTCTTGCCCTCATGAAGCTTGCAGTCCAGCAGAGGAGCTGGGATTCAGGCATGGAGTGGAGACCCCAGCGACAACAGTGCTGGCCCCTGTGGGTGTGGGGACACAGCGAGGGCCACTAGCTCCCCCGTGGGACTGGACCACAGGAAGTCTTGAGAAGGAGGAGGGCTTGGAATCAGCTCTGCGGCCCTTAGAGAGCCCATGAGGTCCTTTAGAGGAAGGTGACATGGCCACCTCTCTGGAATGCTTTAGAAAGGTGACAGTGGCAGCTGTGAGAAGACTGGATAGGGAGAGGGCAGTTTAAGAGTCACTGACCGTCTGTAGCCCTGGCCATGGGGCAGTGGAGATGGTCAGACATGTGGAAGGACTCCACTGAGCTCGGCCACACTGGAGGAAGCAAAGGATTCCAGGCGGGCTCCAGGTGCCTGATTTGGCCTTGAGGAAGGCGAGGGCACTGTCACCGAGGAGGGGGCACTCAGAGCGAGATGTGAAGTCTGAGATTCTCGTGAACTCGGGACAACGTTTTGCAAGTACTCACTTGAAAATGCAGAGCTGGAGTCAGAACGGGGAGCGTAGAGACACCAATGTGGGGGACAGTAACTGTACAGATGGTATTTGAATCCAGTGATGGCGACAGAGACAGACAGGCAAGGACCAGGGCAGGATGATTTAGAGGATGGCTGCTCTAGAGGGGAGGTAGAAGAAGCCGAGATGGAGTGTAGGCATTGCTGTGGTGGAGGGGAGATAGAAGCTTCCACATCGGGTGGCTGAATGCCAACACAAATCAACGTCTGCCTCCCACTCAGCAGCATCCAAGAGCCAGTGGATCCATGTCAGTTTTCAATCTGTTCCCCAGTGAAATCTAGTCCAATTTCATATGCATTCAAGCTCCAAGACGGTCAAGCCGTTCTGCACTGCTGCAAGGCTCTTACTTGATGGTGACAGGTATCTTACTCCAACTCTGGGAACCAGGCTTGTGTTTGGATCCCTCAGCCTCGGACTCAAATGTTGTCTTCTCACAAAGCAACTCATTGAATCTCCTTGACAGTGCTGTGAGCTAAGTACTAACACTGCCTCGTCTTACAGACGAGCAAACCGAGGAGCAGAGAGATTCAGCAATTTGCCCCAAATCGTAAGAGCCAGTGAGTATCGAGGGGTGAATCCCAGTTTTGCTATTTTCCTTAACAACTGTGTGACCTGGAACAAGTCTTAGATTTACATCTTTTCATCTTTTTTTGAAATAAGTAATGAGAAGAATTACCTGCCCCGACAAATTCCCTTTCTCAGGATCATCTGAGATAAAGTTTTGTACAATGCCACTTGTTCTGTGTTTGCCTCCAGTCCCTGTGATTCCTGTGATGGTCACTGCCCTCCTCTTGCTGGAAAATGCGTTTCCTACAAGTCTCTAGACCAGTGATTCTCATCCCTAGCTGCATAGTATAATCATCTGGGATGCTTTCAAGAGTCCTGGGGTGCTAGATAGCACCGCAGAGTCTGTGTGTGGGGTTCCAACTCAGCATTTTTTTAATTATAAAGATGTGGAGTACAATTCAGGGTTAGGTATACAAACATTGATTATGCAGGTACCCTTGTTAATAAGGTATGCCCCTCCCTCCCTTAGAAGTTTCCCTCAACTGCCAATCCCACTCCTCCCTCCCCTGACAGTTTACCACGACTGCCAATTCCTTTCTTATAGTATTATGATAATTGTTCACGGTCTGATTATGAGTGATAACATGTGTAATTCTTTTATTTGTTTCTGTTATAGATCACTGAGTATAATCGACTCTAAATCCATCCAAGTTACTGCGAAGTCCATACGTTTGTCCTTCTTTATGGCTACATAATATTCCATTGTGTATATGTACCACATTTTAAAAATCCAGTCCAGCTTCGATGGGCAACATGGTTAGTTTCATGTTTTTGCTATTGTGAATAGATCTGCAGCAAACATACATGTGCAGGTATCTTTATGATAGAATGATTTGAGTTCCTCCGGGTATATTCCCAATAGGGGGATTGCTGGGTCATATGGAAAGTCAATCTCTAGTTCTTTCAGAAATCGCCACACTATCTTCCAAAGAGGTTGCACAAGTTTGCATTCCCACCAGCAGTGTAGAAGCATTCCTTTCTCTCTGCATCCTTGCCAGCATCTGTTGGTGTTTGTTTTATTAATGATGGCCATTCGTACTGGGATTAGGTGGTATCTCAATGTGGTTTTGATTTGCATTTCTCTGATGATGAGTGAGGCTGCCGACTCAGCATTTTTAAAAGCCCCTGGAGGATTCTAACGTGCAACCAGGATTTCGAACCACTGATCCTGTTTCCAGTTAGAACCGGTCCCTGTTTGTTACCATACATGTCTTAACTTACAAAGAGCTCAAAGCCTTAGGAAGTGGTGTACTCTGCGATGAAGCAGAATCCTCGATGGCTTCTGAGATTCCCATCCCCTCCTCCCACAGGTGCAGACACTCTGTGGGTGTCATTGTCATTCCCTCCCCTGAGTGTGGGAGAGCCTGTGAGTATCACAGATGTCACTCCCTGGATTAGGTTACTTATAAAGCAAAAGTGAAGGGATTTTGCAGATGTAATTAAGGTCCCAAATCAATGGCTTTTCAGTTAATTAAAAGGGAGATTATCCTGAGTAGACCTGACTTAATTGGGTCCTTTAAAAGATTGTCTTCTCCTGCTATAAATTATGTGGCTTCAAGGAAACAAATCTGACCAGCATCCACATGCCTTTGGAAGCAAACCCTGATCTTCGGATGAGACCTCAGATGCAGCTTTCACTTTGCAGCCTTACAAGACCCTGAGCAGAGGGCCAGCTAAGCTGTTCCCAGACTGGGAACTGTGAGATAATCAATGTGTATTGTTTTCAACTACTAAAATAACAGTCATTTTTTTATGTTGCCTAGAAGACCAATACAGACCTTTGCTGACGTGGGGCGCAGGACAGCTTCTCATGGCCTGAAAGAGGGAGGCTTGGGGGAGACCACCGTCTCTGTGGTACAGACAGAGATTTCAGCAGCTCCCAGAGGAGCAAGGAGCCAAGGAGGGACAGTATCAGCTGGCCTCGGGTCACTAAGAAATGACAAGTGTATGACCAGTGTATTTTCATAGCAAAAGTCAACATACAGTCTAATCCACACACAATTCCAAAATTCTGGAAATTTGAAAATTTTGGAATTCCCAGATTTCCAAATTCCAAGCACAGACATCCCAAATTGGGATTTCCACAAAAATTGTGAGCATCATAGTGCATATTGCTGATCTGGGATCTGATGCAGGTGGGCCTTTTGCTTCATGGAGTCTGAGAGCAGAGGAGCAGGGCAGGGGAGCGGGGTTGAGAAACACACAGAGGTGAGGAATCATGGGCAATCCATGGTGAGCAACATTTCACCCACGTAAATGGTGACACAGGGTTCACCTTTTTTCTTTTTGCATAGGCTACAAATGTCGGGCATTTCCTAAATTCTGCTTTTGTTATATTTTACCCGAGCAGGGGAGATATGGGCATTGCATGATCCTGTAATGACCATGGGTTCCTCAGATGTCTCTTCGATCTGGGAGTTCAGATTAACGTTGGTTTGGCAGCTGTAATTTCCTGCTTCTAAGAAGGAGGATTTCATCTGTCTGAGCCAAACCATCTGGGACATCTGATCACTCCTGAAGAGAAATCTTACATTTTGCTATTTTTAAGAGCAAGTGAAACTGAAACATGTGTATCAATTTTTGTTCAAGGTTTGTGAAGATTTGAGCACTGGAGTGAAAAGAAATAATCTGATAAAACGATTTATTTTTGGAACCAGGAATTTACCAACTTTATGGAGCACCAGGACTGCCACATTTTAACTCTGTAATAGAAATTTCAAACATATAGTAGAGAGAATAATACGTGAACACGATGAACCCGTCTCTGAGCTTCAATAATCATGGTCAACTCATGGTCAATGTTGCTTCATCTCTCTTCCTCTCATTTTCCTGCCCTATCCTGGGGTAAAAAAAAAAAAATCTAGTTTTGCAGCATTAAAAAAAGACGGCAAAGAGAAGACATCTGGTTCTTGTTCTTAACAATGATCTTGAAGCACTCATAGGTGCACTTGGGCCCCATACCAGGTAGGTGAACCAGTGGTCACAGACACAGGGACTTGAGAAGAGGAGACCCCTCTGGATTCAGAAAAACCACTTCCTCTACACCCTCTTGAGCCTCTCCTTGTCTTCTGAGCCATCACAGACATCAGTTCCAAAAGAGGAGGGTAATGCTCCCAGCCAGGATAAAATATACCTAGCAGGGATATTATACAGAAAACAGAAAAACAACCTCATTTTCTCCCCCTAGAGCAGGCTACTGTGCTCCTGACTGCATCTTCTTCCCACTCCTCTTGGGGAGGGTGTAGGAATCTTGTCTGGGACCAGCCACAAGGAAAGAGCCAATCTCATGCCTTGTCCTAGATGTCATGGGTCAGGATGAGCAGGAAGAGGATACCTATTCCATCCTTCTGCCTTTAGGTAAGGCCTCAAGATAAGAAACACTCCATCTTTGGAAAGAATTCAGTGGGGAAACCCCAGGGCTTATTTCAACAGGTAGTCACTCCCAGGACACTCAGTCCCTTAGAGTCAAGTGTCCTCGCTCTTGCCTCTTTCACTGATTTCTTTCTGGTCTGTCCTTATGTTGTTATATCTGAGTCATATATTTTTCTTGCAGAAGAGCTTTTCACAACCTTGAGAGACTTCATGACCTGCTTAAATTTTGCATTCTTGCCCCCAGTCTATATTCATTTAGGGATTGTTGGCTTTGCAAAGCAACTATCTAGCCATTCTTATATGTCTTTTTGGATCTTCTCTGAGCTCCCACAACCCTCTTAAGGTCTCAAACCCTGAACTGAAAAAAGGGGGCTCCAGAAGGAATTGAAATGGAAAGAAAAGGTATTTAGTATGGAAACAGCACAAGGCTTAGGTTCTTGCAGTTATGATTCATCAGATTATCACTGTCTGCAAGATTAGCCTCTTTTTAAAAACCTAGACAACATAAATGTCTTGAAAAGGAGGAGGATGGAGGTATCTTACAAGATGTAGAATGCTTATCTTTTTTTTTTTTTTTTTTGAGTTGGAATCTCACTCCATCGCCCAGACTGGAGTGCAGTGGCCGCTCCAGTCACCACAGCCTCGACCTGCTGGGCTCTGGCGATCCTTCTGCCTCAGCCTTCCGAGTAGCTGGAACTACAGACATGTGCTACCATGCCCAGCTGATTTTTTGATTTATTGTAGAGATGAGGTCTCGCCAAGTTGCCCAGGCAGGTCTCGAACCCATGGGCTCAGGCAATCCACTCACCTCAGCCTCCCAAGGTGCGGGATTACAGGCTGAGCCACCAAGCCCGGCAGTAGAGTGCTTATTTTATAGAGCATTTTAAAAGTTAAACCTGCATAGCACCTACACAGGTTACCAATATGTAGTGGCACGTTCACCACCATCATCATGGCAGCCTACAGTCATCAGCATAGGGGCAGGACCTCTTTTCTGTCAAGGGCCAAGTGATAAATATTTTAGACTTTGAGGGCTAGGTGGTCTCTATTGCAACTACTCACCTCGGTTACTATAGACTTTAAAAACTATTTTAAAATGTAAAAACTTTGCAATCCCAGTACTTTGGGAGGCCAAGGCAAGAGGATTGCTTGAAGTTAGGAGTTCAGGACCAGCCTGGGCAACATAGCAATATCCCATCTCTCAAAAAAAAAAAAAAAAAGATACAGGAGGATTAAGATGCCCACGTGGGGCAGCTAGAGTGTGTTTCTCCTATGGAATAAACCAAGACAGAGGGAGTTTCCTCAGCACCCAGAGAGGAACAGACCTACAGCATGCCCCACAATTCATCAAAGAAGTGATAATCACCACATAGAGCAAATAAAAGAAAAAAAATCAAGTAACCAGGGCTGGAACCAGCCAGACTCTCCTCTGGATCATGGCACTGATCACCAGCAATCTCTGGACGCTGTGAGGGAAGGTGAGTGAGGGATATTCAGAAGTTCTTTGTTCCTGCGGTGGATGTGGAGGGCACCTTGAGCCTTGTGGGACTCCAGTCCCTCATGGGAGACTGCCTTACCCACAACTGTGCTCGGTTAAAGCACACGTGGAGTGGTGCAGAAAAAAAAAGAAAGTCCTGAGAAGCTCCACCCGCCATATCCCAGGACCTCAACCCTTGTGGGAAGTTGCTTTCTGGCAAGCCTGGGAATGGATGGGCCCCAGGGTCAAAGTTTGTTGTGGCAGACAGTTCCTGGCTGGGAAAGGCTGCTGTGAGAACACATGAGGCCCAGGGGCTGTCTGCACTTTGACATGGAAGGCCAACTGCCTGAAGCTGAGTTGAGAAGCCAGGTGGGACTCATTGCCATAGCAACCTCTCACTTTCCGGTTAAACTCTCTGTGCCTGTCCTGCACAAAAGCATTAACCCAGAGGCCTGGGACTCCTTCCTAATCCTCACCGGAATATCCAAGAATGCACACAGGTGGGGTACATCAGCTCTGTTCTCCCCTTGAGGCTCAAAACAGAGAATGTGGATAATCCCCAAAGTTCTAACTTCTATCTAGCATGACTGGGCATTTCTTTGGAGCAACTCAGGCCAGGCAGAAAGTCCACCACCACCATCACAGCTGTCTTTCTCCTACAAGTGACAACTCCTGGCCTGAGGTCAACAGCATAGTTCATCACATCTGATATAATATCTCAGTTTGGGTAAGGCCTGATCCAAGACCCCAGCTAACACCACTTTCCAAGCTACTCCAGCCACTCAGCACACTGTGAGCCAGTGTAGCTAC
The DNA here is from genome assembly GCA_963574415.1 of Tarsius wallacei. Taxonomy (NCBI): domain Eukaryota; kingdom Metazoa; phylum Chordata; class Mammalia; order Primates; family Tarsiidae; genus Tarsius; species Tarsius wallacei. Next base: position 17,581 of record CAUYQG010226353.1, read on the forward strand.
CCAGCACAGGACCGTCAGAGCGAATGATTGAGGAACTCACCACACCAAAGCTAGATATAACCAAGTGAACCCTACAGGGCCTCTGTTAGCCACCTGCCAACCTCAAATGGGAAGAAATAGTCTACTCAAATGAGAAGAAGCCAGAAAAATAATTCTGACAGTAAGAAAAAACAGAGTTCCCCCACACCCCCAAAAGGTCACACCAACTCTACAGCAATGGACCCTAACCAAAATGAAGTCTTTGAAATTCTAGACATATCATTTAAAAGGTTGATTATAAAATTGCTCAATGAGCTTCAGTAGTCTTTAAAAAAAGACTACTCAGGGCATAAATAAAAAACTATAAGAAAGCTGATATTCTGGAAATGAAAGAATCATTTAGGGAAGTACAGAATGCAGTGAAAATTTTTAACAGTAGCCAAGAACAAGCAGAAGAAAGGATCTCAGAACTTGAAGATAAGCCTTTCAAATTAAAACAATCAGGCAGCAGCAAAGAAAAAGGAGTCAAGAGGATAAAACAAAGTCTCCAAGAAATGTGGGATTATGTAAAGTGTCCAAACCTAAGAATCATAGGTATTTCTGAAAAGAAAAAAGCAACAGGGTTGGAAAACCTATTTGAGGGAATAATTGAGGAAGATTTCCCCAGTCTTGCCAGAGTTTTAAACATCGAGATACAAGAAGTCCAAAGACCCCCCAGAAAACTCAGTGCAAAAATATCATCCCCAAGGCAAATACTCATCTGATTATGCAAAGTTAATGTGAAGGAATTTTAAAAGCAGTGAGACAAAAGTGTCAAATAACATACAAAGGTAAACCTATCAGACTAACAGCAGATTTCTCAGAAGAAACCCTACAAGTTTCAGAAGGGATTGGGACCCCATTTTCAATCTCCTCAAACAGATTAACAGTCAGTCAAGGATTTTGTATCCTGCAGAACTAAGTTTCAAAATGAAGGAGAAAGGAATGCTTTCTCAGACAAGCAAACACTGAGGAAATTTGTCACTAGTCTGGTTCTACATGACATATTCAAAGGAATTCTTAATAGTGAAACAAGAGGTTGAAATACAGAAAAATGCTGGAAATCATAAAGCCCACAGGTCTTATGGAACACTAAAAAAGAAATAAAACAGCCAGATAACAATCAGTATGAGAAATAAAATAGTACCTCATGTATCATTGTTAACCCTTAACATAAATGGTCTAAATGCCTACTAAAAAGATATAGACTGGCAGAATGTATAACACACACACACACACACACACACACACACACACACACACAGATACCAAATATCTGCTGCCTTCCATTGACGCACTTAACACACAAAGACTTCTATAGACTCAAGGTAAAGGAGTAGGGACAAATATTCAACACAAATAGAAACCAAAAACAAGCAGGAGTAGCCATTCTCACATCTGATAAAACAGACTTTCCATTAACAACAGTTAAAAAAGACAAAGTTGATTATTATATAATGATAAAGTGATCAATCCAACAATAAGACAAAAATTGCAAATATGCATGTGCCTAACACCAGACCCCCCTACTTTATAAAACAAATTCTACAAGGCCTAAGGGGAAAAAAAAGAGATATACAACAATACAAAAATAGTGGGGGAAGTTTCAACTCTCCACTGACAGCAATAGACAAGTCATCAAGGGAGAAAGTCAACAAAGAGACATTGGAGTTAAACTGGACCCTAGAGCAAATGGAACTAACAGATATCTATAGAATATTCCACCTCAAAACTAGAAGATATACTTTTTCTCATCAGCACATGGAACACTGTACACAATTAAATCTCAATAAATTCAAAAAAATCGAAATCATATCAAGCACCTTCTCAGATCACAATGAAATAAAACTAGAAATTAACTCCAAGAATAACTTGCAAAGCCAAACAAAAACATGGAAGCTAAACAATCTGCTCTTGAATGATCCCTGGGTCAGCAATGAAATGAAGACGGGAATTTAAAAATTCCTTACGATACTTGTTCAAGGTACACTTGCACGTGAGAACATGTGATACTCAGCTATTTGTTTCTGTGATACATTACTCAGTATTATAGACTCTAATACTACAAGAAAAGGATTGGCAGTAGTGGGAAACTGCTGGGAGTGGGGCAGGGAAGCGGGATTGGCAGTAACGGGAATCTGCCTGGGGAAAGAAGGGCACACTTCATCAACAAAGTTACCTGCGCAATGAGCATTTGTATACCTAACCCTGAATTGTACCCCACATCTTTAAAATAATAAAAAATCCCTTGAAATGAATAGCAACAATGAAAAAGGTTATCAAAACCACTGGGGCACAGCCAAAGCTGTGCTCAGAGGAAAATCTGTAATGCTTAAGGTCTACACTAATAAGACTGAAAGATCACATATCAACAAACTAACATCACACCTCAATGAACAAACAAACCAAACCCAAAGCTAGCAGGAAAAGAGAAATAATGAAAATCAGATCAGAACTAAATGAAACCAAAATTTAAAAAAATTACTAGGATTAGCCGGGCTCGGTGGCTCAGCCTGTAATCCTGCACTTTGGGAGGCTGAGGTGAGTGGATTGCCTGAGCCTGTGGGTTCGAGACCCACCTGGGCAGGCGAGACCTCATCTCTACAATAAATAAAAAAATTAGCCGGGCGTGGTAGCGCGCGCCTGTAGTTCCAGCTACTTGGAAGGCTGAGGCGGAAGGATCGCTGGAGCCCAGCAGGTCGAGGCTGCAGTGGCTGGGAGTGGCCACTGCACTCCAGTCTGGGCGACAGAGTGAGACTCCAACTCAAAAATAATAATAATAATAATAATGATACTAGGATCAATGAAGCAAAAGTTGGTTCTTTGAAAACATAAACAAAATTGATAGAGCATTAACTAGATTAATTACGAAATGAAGAAAGAAGATTCAAATTAACTCATTCAGAAATGAAAATGGAGACATCATAACTGATATGAAGTAAATTCAAAAGGCATCCAAACTATTATGAATACCTCTATATAAACACACTAGACAATCTAAAGGAAATGGATAAATTCTTGGAAACATACAACCCACTAAACTTGAGTCAGGAAGATAGAAACCCTGAACAGACTAATAATGAGTAGCGAGATGAAAATAATAATTATAAGTCTCACAGCAACAGCAATAAGTTCAGGACCTGATGGACTCACAGCTGAATTCTATCAGACTTTCAAAGACGAACTGGTACCAATTTTGCTGAAACTATCCCCTAAGATTCAAGTGGCAGGAATTCTTCCTAACTAATTCTATGAAGTCAGTATTGCTCTGATACCAAAGCCAGGAAAAGACACAACAACAACAAAAAAGAATCTATAGACCAATATACCTTATGAACATAGATGCAAAAATCCTCAACAAAATATTAGCAAACTAAATTCAACAACACATAAAAATAAATCCACCATGACCAAGAGGGTTTTATGTCAAGGAAGCAAAAGTGGTTCAATATATGCAAGTCAATAAACACGATCCATTATAAGAACAGAATTAATAAAAAAATCATATGATCATTTCAGTAGTCACAGAGAAAGGATTTAATAAAATCCAACATCGATTTATGATAAAAAAGAAAACCCTTAGTGATACCGGCTTCATAGAATTAGTTAGGAAGAATTCCTGCCACTTGAATCTTAGGGGATAGTTTCAGCAAAATTGGTACCAAGTAGACACTGAGAAAAAATTTCTCAAAATAATAAAAGTCATACATGACAAACCCACAGCCAATGTCATCTGAGATGGAGAAAATTTGAACACCTTTTCCCTGACAACTAGAACAAGGGAAGGAAGCCCACTTCCACCACTCCTATTCAACATAGCACTGGACGTCCCAGCCAGAGCAATCAGGCAAGAAAAAGAAATAAAGAGTATCCAAATGGGAAAAAATGAAGTCAAACTATCTCTGTATGCTGATGACATGATTCTACATTTAGAGAATCCTAAAGACTTCAGCAAAATGCTCCTGGACTTGATAAATGAATTCAGTAAAGTTTCAGGACACAAACTCAACACACAAATCAGTAGCACTGCTTTACACCAATGGTAACCAAGCTGAGAATCAAATCAATAACTCAATTCCATTTACAATAGCAACAAAAAACTAAAATACCTAGGAATTTAACCATGGAGGACAAAGATCTTTACAAGAAGAGCTATAAAACATTGATGAAAGAAATCGTAGAGGGCACAAACAAATGGAGAAACATTCCATGCTCATGGATTTGAAGAATCTATATGGTTAAAATGACCATATTGCCCAAAGTAATCTGCAATCTCTATCAAACTACCAGTGTCATTTTTCACTGAATTAAAAAAAAATCCCCAAATTCATGTGGAACCAAAAAAGAACCAGAATAGCCAAAGCAATTGTAAACAACAAGAGCCATCACATTGCCTGACTTCAAATTATACTACAAGGCCATATTGCTCAAAACAGCATGGTACTGGTACAAGAGCAGACACACGGACCAATGGACCAAGGACTCAATAGAGAATCCAGTAATAAACCCAATACCTACAACCAACTGATCTTTGACAAAGCAGACAAAAGCCTACACTGGGGAAAGAATACTCTATTCGGCAAATGGTGCTGATAAAATTGGATAGCTACATGCAGAAGAATGAAACTTGATCCCTATTCATTCCGTATACAAAAATTAACTCAAGATGTGTTAAAGACTTAAATGTTAAACCTGAACCCATAAACATACTGCAAGAAAACCTAGGAAAAACTCTTAAACATTGGCCTAGGCAAATAACTTATGGCTAAATCCCCAAAACAAATGCAACAAGAACAAAAACAAGTAAGTGGGGCTTAATTAAACTAAAAAAACTTCTGCACAGCAAAAGAAATAGTCAGCAGAGTAAATAGGCACCGACAGAATGGAAGAAATCTGTAAGCCTTACATTTGACAAAGGACTAATATCCAGAATCAACAAAGAACTCAAGCAAACCAGCAAGAAAAAAGTAAATAATATCATGAAAAACTGGACAAATGACATGAACGGACATCTC
>CAUYQG010226354.1:0-23319 GCA_963574415.1 Tarsius wallacei
GGGAGCTGTGATTCAAAATCTATCTGCAGGTCCTAGTATCTGGTATCTGCCGACAGGTGTGTGGCTAATCTGAAACCCACTTCCCACTGTCTTGGAATCTGTCCATGCAGTGGGGTTGTAGGTTTACTCCCTGAAATAAAAATGAGGTTAACAGAGGGAAGAGAATGGAGCAGACAGTGTGGGGGAGAGGGGGGTGGGAAGAGAGAAGGGTAAGGGGGAGAACATACGGGTGTACTAACAAATGGAGAGAGAGACAAAAACTGATACGGATAAAAACAGTGGACGATGGCTACAAACTGACCAATTCTGATACAAAAAAAACACCTAAAACATACATTGATGCTAACATACAAGCTAACCAATCTTCTTATTGGTGTGCTATTCCTCTCTATAAAGATATGGTTTACAGAGAAAAGAAAAGGAAAAAGAAAGAAAAAAAATAAAAAAAATAAAATAGAAAATAAAACAAACAAACAAAAGGGCCAAAACAAAAGGAATGGAATCGAGTTAGTAAACTAACAGAACCAATCAAGCACACTCACTCTGAGACTTTTCGTTTAAGTTCAATGTCCTTTCAGCTCTGATTTCTGGCTGTTTTTTTCAGGCTGGTAAATTTGGTCACAGGGTCAGTTTCCCCTTTTGGTGTTGTTACCTTGAGTCGCCAGCAGGTGGTGCTATCTCAAGGCTCCAGATGATCTTTATCTCAGCTGCTCATCCCACCGGGGAGGGAGCCAGAAAAGGAGCCAGAAGGAAGCCGGAAGTGGAAGCCTGGCTCCAAGGCACACAGGAGGAGATCCAAGGCTCAGCTGGACGTCACAGCTGAAGTAGCGGTGATCTCAGCAGATCCTGTGTGCAGGGGTTCCAAGGTCCGAAGGTGTGGCTCACCTCAGACACAGGTGGTGACAGCGGCGGGTGCCCAGACCGCACTGGCCCATGTCGGCAGCAGGGGTGGGGGTGGGGTGAGGGGGGTGAGGGGGCGCCGGATGGCGGCAGCTGTGGCCACAGGGGCAGGGTGGCTGTCGGACCGCTGTGATGCTTCTGCGGTGTCAGTGGTGTCAGTGGCCGAGTTCTGTGTGAAGAGCAGGCCCCCAGGAAGAGAGCCGGAGTCTTTCTGTGTCCTCTTTTGCGGAGGTCTCACAGACCAAGCTACCCTGTTGCCATCTTGCCGGAAGTCCGACAAAGGACAAAGGACTTGAAGAGGCATTTCTCCCAAAGAAAATCTACAATACATGAAAAAATGCTCAACATCATTGGTCATTAAGGAAAAATAGGTTAAAACCACAATGAAATACCACTTCTAGTGAAACAACAACAACAACAAAAGAAAATAAGAAACGATGGTAAGGACGTGAATGTGAACTCTCATGAATGCTGGTAGGAATGTAAAATGGTGCAACCACTATAGAAAACAGTTTGGTGCTTTCTCAAAAAGTTAAATGTAGAATTATCACATGATTCAACAATTCTGCTGCAAGGTATATACCCAAACGAATCGAAAGCAGTGACTTAAATTGATATTTGTGCACCAGTGTTTACAGAATTATTCGCAATAGCCAAAAGGTGGAAAGAACCCAAATGCCCATCAACAAATGAACCAATAAACGAAATGTGCTATACATATACAATTGAATATTGTTCATCCCCCAAAAGGAATAGTATTATGATATACTACAACATGGATGGACTGTGAAAACATTATGTTCAGTGAAATAAACCAGACACAGGCAAATATGTGATTCCACTTACATGAGACACCTAGAATAGGCATATTCATAGAGATAGACAGTAGAATAGAGGGTACCAGGGAGGGGGAGGGGGGAAATGAGGAATTATTGTTTAATGGTTGCAGAGTTTCTGTTTGCAGTGATTAAAAAAAACTTCTGGAAATAATGGTAATGGTTTTTAAAATGGCTTTAAAAATTGGACTAAACTACAATTGCTAACATTCTATTTCACTATAAATGGCATTAGAAAGGAAATTCTAAACTGCTGCTACAATTGTTTTAAAAGAAAGAAAAGTTTAACACCAAAAAAAGGGAAAGAAAGACACATTCTCAGACTGAAGGAAAGGTCACAATTGAGACAGTTGGTAACCTCACACTGGCATTTTATTATTCTTATTTTGCCTGAGTCTGGTAAAAATGTTTTAGGTACCTATGAGCAAGCATTTCGGAACTACTGCTCACCACCTCAAAAAGGCATTTTGAGCTGAGCTGAGGATACCAGGGACACTTTATAGTGACATAGAACCCTGAGATCCTATGCAAAACAGTCTATATTCCTTATATTATCCCTGGGATGTATACTATACATTTTTTACAGAAAACTTTACATGTAATTTTTATAAGTCTGACATTTTGAGATATGTAGGAAAGAAAGGGGTACTTTGACAGTATACTTCTATAACATTTGTATCTTTTATAGAACCATATAGCACTTGTACAATTTACAGAGAAAATTTAATACTGGTGTTCAACTAGTTGGTTCAAGGAGAAGCTGTTTCTTTCATTTTTAATATCATATTTTAAACCTTAAAGAAGAGTTGGAGGATATTCAAAGGCAGCTGCTTCCTATTGTAGTATCACCATTTTTGTTTTCTCTTTATTTTCACACTATCCATGACAAGAGGAAATTTTAAAGGGAATCCGCTTTTCTGTATTTGCAAAAGGGAGTTGTTTTTCAGCTGTGGTGAGTTGTCTTTGACAGATTAATATAAGATGTTAAAATGGATCTGTCAGGAAATATTTAACCAAATCAACACATCTTTTTAAAATGCAAATTGTGAAAAAACAAATATCTCCTCCTTTATTGAAAAGAAGAGGCACATCTCTTCTGAGCATACCCATGTTTGAATTTTCTCCAAGGACAAATCATCAGACAGTTGGAGAAGATGAAAGACACATACGTGAAGAAATGACTTGTGCTTTGTTAGTTTAGCCTCAGGTGTGCCCATGGCTTGGGGAGAAAGGCAGAGTCAAATCTTTTCTGGGAGTTCAGATTTGAGGCTATCAAATTTTTCTCTCCTTAGAGACAGGTAATACCTGTTGGTAAAGAAAAATTTTGTCTGGAAGGCCAGTTGCCACAAGGAGAAAAAGCAGAAATAAACTACTTTCTGCAAACTTTTTACAATAGCCTTCGTATCCAAGCTCAAGACTCCACTTAATTCAAACTGGGAACAGATTTGAAAATGCCAGGGACAGCTGGGGAGTGATTCTCTCAAAGTACCAGGGCTCAAAATACTTGTCAGGCTGGGAGGACAAGGAGAAAGAAGTGACACTCCAGCTGTTCAAGCAGAAATGGTTGCCTCCAACAGATTCTCTTTAAAACAGGCCATTCTTAATTGTTTGTCCCCAGCCTGCACTCTGGTAGGCCTCTCTGTATTTCCACTCATCCTCAGCTTCCATCCATGCTGTACACTTAGAAGCTGATCTTGACTCTACCTCTCCTTCCTCACTTGGTCAGTGTGGTGTGTGGAAAGAGCAGGAGCCAGAAGGGAACATGTTCATGAAACCCTGCCCAACTTGAACCCTGTGGTTGGAGGTGAGCCTCTGCACACAGCCCCAGTTCCTTATATGTACTATTGGGATGGCAATTTATGGAAAATTCTCAGGGTTGTTTGAGGATTCAGTGAAGTAGTCCATGAAAAAGCATCTGTTGTAGACTAGGCATTCAATAAATATGGAAAGGAAACACACACACACACACACACACACACACACACACACACACACACACCCAAAGCTCTCTCGCCTGAATCATTTCTCAGCTCTGTCTCTCCCACTTCCTCTTTAGCCCTGGTCTGTGTGACCTTACTCCTGAGCTATGAAGCCTCCAGTCTGTTCTCTCTGGAATCTCTCTTTCCAAACCCTCCTCTGGGCCACAGGGACAAGGTGCTTTGAATCCCACCAGACACTCACCTCCCCATGCACAGAACCTTTTTCATGCTCTTTTCTGCCCTTAGGGTGGTGGCCAAATTCCTTGGTCTGGTATTCTTGGCTTTCAGAGTTGATTTCTTCACCCTTCCCTCAGGCCTTTCTGTTCACACCGTATGGCTTGCTTTCTCTTCCCCTTTATAAGCAGGCCACAAGGGCTCCCACCTCTGCCCTTGTCCATGCCACTCTTCCCAACTTACTTGCCTTTCTTCTGCTTCACGGCTGCTTTTCCATGTACTTTTCCAAATTATACCCTGGGAGTGTGTGTGTGTCGGGGGGGTCTCTCTCTCCTCTGACTTCCGTTGCTCCAGCCCAGTGGCTCGGAATTTATCAAAGGTTGTACTCTATTTTATATAGGTTCTGTCTCCTCATCTGGATTAGAGCTCCCTGAAGGACTGTCATATACAACTGTAGACCTTCAGAATCTAGCAGAATGCTTCAGAATATCATCTGGGTTAATGAGGAGAAACAAATGAACTTTCCACCCACCCCTAGCACCCTTCCTTGATGCTTATAGCTCTGTCTCAGATAATTATTCACTACTCTTTGAATATGGGTTTACTGTTCATTTGTTGTTCAGCAAGTTTTTATTAATTACCTACTATGTGTTAGGCACTGTGTTCAGCTCTAAAGGTACAATAGTGAAGAAAGCATTTCCTAAGTTCATTTTGCTTCTAGAAGTTTTGCTTCAGTTCATTTCACAGTTACTTGGAGAAGGGAAGGAAAGAATCCAGGTTTTGTGGAGCCTAGAGCTTTTACAATTTCTAGGCTCTCTTGAAGAAATAAAAACAAAATTGTAGATACAAATGAATATTTAGATTCAATATTTATAATGATAAAAGAAATGATATATCAATCACTACATTTAAAATTATTAAATTTAGATCATTACATTTAAAATGCTGACAAATACCACAAACATTGTGAAAATACATAAAATAGCAATTTAATTAGTTAACTATCTGATTTTCCTCTATAAGTACTTGTTTCTCCTAGTTTTTTTGGTTTCCCTCTCTTCAAATGGCAGTTTTGCAGTATTTTCCTGTAAAGAGACTAGGAAGATAATTCAGTCTGTCTTCCAACATTTTTTATTAAATTAATTTGATGATGATTATTATTAATAACTTGCAAAAGATGACTTTTTAAAGTTTCTGAGTTAGTTATCAGTAAGTTTTTAGAATTATTATCAAATTTGGACAAATGTCTATTGGGTTTCTTTCATACAACGGCTATAAGATTTAGGGACTTTTCAACTTTTCCCCTATACTGATTAAACTTTTAAAAAAATGTTAGAGTTGGCAACACACATAAACCATTTTGTCACCAAGGTCCTCATTGAGTGGCTTCTTAAGAGTTTTTAGGTTATTGTTGTCAATATCAGTAGTTTGTGCCAATTCACTAAAAGTTCAGTCTTTTCTCATTCTGCTTACAGGACTCACTCGTCATTAATTGAACTATCAAACAGCCCACAAGTCTGTTCTTTACTTCTACTTAAAATGTATAATTGTCTCTTAACTCATTACTACTTTTGGTTTATAAAGAAAAAAATATTTTGCTACAATTCACTGCTCAATATCAGAATGATTCCTACTGGTTGGATTACTTATCTTTATGGCTTCTGTTTTATCTTCCAATAATTTTTAGCTGGAATTTCCTCTTAGCTTTTTGAGAAATAAATTAAGTTTCTTCTGCCCTTTTCTATATCCAAGCTGGGATTCTAATTTTTCACATATTTTATCAATACATTCCAAAACTTATCTCCAATTGCAGTTAAAGTGGTGTCATCAAGCTTTATCAATAACTTCATTCTTTTTACGAAAACAAAAAAAGGAGCATGATTTGCTCATTATTATATTAACTGAATCATCAAGTATATTTCTAATAGGAGAGAACTTCTGTTTTCCATTAGGTGCCTGTAAGGACTGGATCCTCCACTTACAATGATAAAAGTCCACTGATTGGAAACATTTCCCACAGATTCCATCTCAAACTTTGTTTCTCCCCTCACATTTTTGAGGTTGAGAGCTACAGAGAGACTGTAAGGCAACAACTTCTGGGCCTGAGCCTTCTAGATAGTGTGGACATGTCAGGAAAGTGAATGGTAGGAGCATCCCTGGAAGCAATTCCCACACCAGCACCTCCAACAGTGACTCTATACACGGAAGTGATCAGGAACCACAAAAACATCCCCCACTTGACCAACAGAATAGATGCCTAATCCAATCTCCCCTTAGCACCATCCCTCAAATACCCTTGGCCACTCCTCAACACCTTGGTCTTGGAGGGGGCCGTGGAAGTGAGAGCTGGGCAGCTGGCTTCATCTACTTCACAACGAGTTGACCTGTGGCAACAGGCAGGTGTTAGCCCTGTGACGACAACCAAGGACTGGAGTCCTTTAGAAGGGTGCTGCTCTGAGTGAGATCCATGGACCTGCAGCATCAGGGTCACCCGGAGCTTGTGAGAAGGCAACTTCTCACCCAAGACCTACTGAATCAAAACTGAGAAGGTCTTTAGGTGGTTCTGATGCATACTAAAGGTTTGAGAACTGCTGCCTTATAGTTATTCTGCCCAATGTAGAGATCACATCCATTTATGGCTATTAAAATTCAAGTTAATTAAAAGAAAATAAAATTTAAAAAATGCCTAGTCCTCAATAGCCACATGTGGCTAGTGGCTATCATACTGGGCACGTAGCTATTGAACAGTCCTATCATCACAGAAGCGTCTATTGGGCAGTTGCTGCTTTAGAATATATGCCATCCAGGTTTGCCCCATCCTAGACCTTCCCATGTAGGGCCAGCTATACTTGTATATCTCAACTACAGCACTTATCACACTTTATCAACATTATTTATTTACATGTGTACCTCTCCTTTTATAAACTGGGAGTTCCAGGCTTCTGAGTTATTCATCTTTATATGCATAGAGCCTGGCCTTGAGTCTCATATATTATGGTTGTTAAGTACATATCTGTAAAAAAACACATAAATGAAATATATCAAGCTAAACTATTTTTATCAAAGGATAGGAAAGTTTTTTCTTAGTTTCTTCTGTAATTATAATTCATGATTTTTATGTAAAAATGCTCTAAATTTATTATAAATGCTCTGATTTGAGGGCAACTAAACCCACTTGCATTTGACGAAGGCCACCGGCCTCTAGTTTATAATTCTACTTCAAAGGGTAAATGGGAACAATCTCAATCTACTGAGAATGACTAATTTAGAAACATACTCGTTAATGAAATAAACTCTCTTTTTTCAGAAACCTCAGGTTGTTCTTGAAATAAATAACACAAGCAGAGAAAACACTGATGATAATGCCATTCACTCAGTAACACTGAGAGCCAAATTATTCTACCTACTTAAATCATTTTTATCTAGCTCACAAAAGGCAGATAATTTAATTTCAGGAGATTGGAAGCATTGATTGAGCTGTGAGTCCCTAAGGCATTTATTAGACAAATGAGACCAATGAAAAAGAAATGTGGTTTTCGCCTTTAATTTCCATAAGAGATTTATAGCCAAACTTGGGAAAGTTGATTTTTAAAATGCAACAGTTCCCCCAAAAGTTGACACCCGCAGGACACTGTAGATAAAGCTGAAACAGAGGAGTTGAAAAAAGGTGGCCCTTGGGTTTAGTGCTGAGTCATCATCACCTCTCAAAAGTGCAATCTTTGTTCTGAAGCCAAAGGCTGCTACTAAGGAGCAGCCAGAGCTCCAGTCTGTTATATTTCAAATTGCACAGCCCTGCACATATCAGTTATAGCCATTATTATAGGGTTCACCAGCTACGCACTGCGTTTTCCTCCAGGAGGAAAGAGATTTAAAAGAATTTTAAACTTTGATTTTAATAAATGGCCCAGGTTGGGCTTAATGGAGAAGAGATCAGAGGGGGACTTATCTCAGTGTGTTTCAGCCATTTCCAGTGTCTCATGATAAGGGACAGGCTCAGGCTTCCCCTTCCTCCCCACCAGACCATGTTCACACTGGCCAAGGCATTTCTTCACGATGACCTGACTCCATTCAGCTGCCTTTCAATTTCAGCTCCATTTATTTACCTCCGTCTGCTTGTACCAAAGATGGGGGCATCCTCATTGTGGATGGGATGGCTGTCTGGAAGCAGGGAGGAGAAGCCCGGGCTATGCCAGACTGGGCCCAGGATGGGACTCCAATGAGAAGAAGCTGTGACAGGCAGGATGAGAGGGGGACCCCTGATCAATACTGCTCAGGCAGGTCTCCTCACCCCTGGTTTTGGCAGGAAAATTTCGGGCTTGCTCATGCTCAGATGCTTCACTGCTGCCCAAATCTGAACAAGGAAAAGAATCCTGAAGGTGAGAATCAAAGCACTTCTAGAAGGCATGTAACCCTGACCTCAAAGACAGGAATCTGTCCCCTTGGTAGAAGGCAGGAGGCTGTAGCAGAAGAGGTGTGGGCTCTAGGGGTAGGCAGATATGGTTTCAAAGCCCAGCTCAACCTCATAAACGTTGGAACTGATCTCCTTGAGTCTTAGTTTCCCCATTTGCAAATGGTGAAGTAGTATAATAATAGTTATGAAATTCACAACTCTGAGCATCCATTCTTTTATCAACAACTAATAAATATACTTGACAGAAAATCAGTAAGGATACAGAACATCTGAACAGAACTATTGACCCACAGAATTTAATTGACCTATAATAAAACACTCCACCCAACAATCACAGAATCAACATTTATTTAAGCCCCCATAGAACATTCGCCAAGGTAGAGCCTATCCTGGGCATTAAAAAAACCTTAGCAACTTTAAAAGAATTAAGATTATAAACAGTGTGTTTTCTGACCATAGTGGAATCAAGTAGAAATCAATAACTAAATGACAATAGGAAGATCTTTAAACATGTGAAAATTAACACACTTCTAAATAATCCAAGGGCCAAAGAGGTTGTCTCAGAAGGAATTAACAACAACAACAAAAAAACATGGAACTGAATGAAAATGAAAATACAAGATATCTATCTATCTATCTATCTATCTATCTATCTATCTATCTATCTATCTAGATATAAAAGAGAGATGTGGCTGGGCACAGTGGCTTGTGCCTATAATCCCAGTACTTTTTGAAACCAAGGCAAGAGAATTGCCTGAGCCCAGGAGTTTGAGACCAAACTGGGCAACACAACTAGAGTTTATCTCTTCAAAAATAAAAATTAAAAAGTAGCTGGGCATGGCAGTGTGTACCTGTAGTCCCAGCTACTCAGAAGGCTGAGGTGGAAAGATTGTCTGAACCCAGCAGGTTGAGACTTCGACTCAAAAAAAAAAAGATGCAACTAAACTAAAAAGGGCTGAGAGGGAAATTATAGCTATAAATGTTCACAGTATAAATGAGAAAAAGATCTCAACTCAATAACTTACACTCCTACTTCATGAAACTGGAAGAAAAAAACCAAAATAAACCCAAAGTGAGTACAATGAAGGAAAAAAATAAAAATAAGAGCAGAAATCAAGAAATGGAAAATAGGAAAATAATGGACAAATACAAATAACTGATTTTTTGGAGGAAAAAAATCAGTGAAGTTGAAAATCTCTATCAAGATTGACAAAAATATAAAGAATCCAGATACCAATCACCGATATTGGGAAAAAAGAAATAGAGAATATCACTACAGATCCTGCAGCCATTAAAAAGATAACAAGGACATGTCAACAATTGTATGTCATCAGTTTGAAACTTGGAAGACATGAATCATCTCTGAAAATGACAAACTACCAAAACTCAACCAATACAAAATGCCAAACTACCAAATAAAATGATAATGACAAGCTACCAAAACTCAACCAAGACAAAATGCAGTAGTCTCCCCTTATCTGTGGTTTTTCTTCCTACAGTTTCAGTCACCCATGGTCCAAAAATATTAAATGAAACGTTTCAGAGAGAAACAATTCATAAGTGAGTAGTGTGATGAAATTCCCCCTGAGCTCTGTCCCATTCGGAACATGAATCCTCCCTTTGTCCAGCATATCCATGCAGTATATACCACCACCTGTTAGCTACTTCATAGCTGTCTAGGTTATCAGATTAACTGCTGGGGTATTGCAGTGCTTGTGTTCACATGACCCTACTTTACTCAATGGCCCCAAAGTTCAAGAGCAGCGATGCCAGTGATTTGGATATACCAAAGAGAAGCTGTAAAGATAAGGATGTCTACAACTATTTCTCTTATTCAACATAGTACTGAGAGTTCTAGCCTGGAATAAAACAAGAAAAAAAGAAGGAGAAGAAATAAAAACAGAAAAAAAACCCAAACTGTCTCTGTTTACAGATTACAGTTGTCTCTGTAGAAAGTCCCAGGGAATCTACAAAAACCAAACTCCTAAAATGAAGGCTGCAGGGTAGAAAATCAGCACACAAACACCAATCAAATTCCTGTATGCTACCAATAAACACATGCAAACTGAAAATAAAAGCACAATATTATTTACAGTCATTCTGAAGAAAACGAAATGCTAGGCATAAGCATCACAAAATATAAGATCTGTGGGCTGAAGATTAGAAAACTCTGAAGAAAGAAAGTTTATGAATTGAAAAACCAAGCATAGCAAGGATGTTAATTCTACCCAAATTGACATGTAGTTTTAATAGGGACTCCCTATCAAAATCAGCAAGGTAATTTTTCATAGAAATAAGAAGGTTTATTCTAAAATGTATATGGAAAGGCACAGGCCCTGGAAAAGGTAAGACAGTCTTGACAAAGAAGAATAAAGGAGGGAATCATCCTGTCTGATAGTGTCTTACTATGTAGTTATGGTAATCAAGACTGTAGTATTGGTGGGGGAGCAAACATAAAGATTAATAACCCTTAACTGTACCCCACAATATCATAATAAAAAATATTTAAAAAAAGAAAATAACCAAATAGCGCTTCAAAAAAAAAAGATTAATGAAACAGAGCAGAAGACCTGAAAATAGATGCATATACATTTTCCCAAGTGGCTTTGACAAAGATACAAAAGCAATTTAATGGATAAAAGATAGCTTTTCAACAAATAGTGCTGGAGCAATTAGACATCAATAGGCAAAATAATAATAATAAAAATAAAAAAATAAACTGTGACCTAAAACATTAAATTCTGAGCGAATCTTGGACTTAAAGGTAAATGTAAAGCTATAGAACTTTCAGAAAATTTGGATAAAATTTTCAGAATCTAGGGCTAGGCAAAGATTTGTTAGGCTTGGTACTGCAGGCACAATCCACTGAAAGGAAAAATTGAGGTTTTTTCGTTTCTTCCCTTTTTGCCCTGAGAAATGCAGGTCTGGGGAGTCCGTAGGGAGGACGCTGGGACACCCAGAAGCCGGAAGATGGATTTGCTTCTCTAAGCCAGACCTCATCATGTGTCTGGAGCAAAGGAAAGAGCCCTGGGATGTGAAGAGACACAGCACGTTAGCCAAACTTCCAGCTTCCTACCTGCTTCTTCCTTCTCACCTGTAACTGCCACCTCGCCTGGGCTCGACATGGACCCCAACTGCTCCTGCGCCACAGGTGACTCCTGTGCCTGTGCTGGCTCCTGCAAGTGCAAAGAGTGCAAATGCCTGTCCTGCAAGAAGAGCTGCTGCTCCTGCTGCCCTGTAGACTGTGCCAAGTGTGCCCAGGGCTGCGTCTGCAAAGAGGCCCCGGACAAGTGCAGCTGCTGTGCCTGATGTCGGGGGACCCTGATCCCAGGTGGAGGTGGAGCAACGTGTATAAATGTGTGTTTTTTTAGCACAATTCTGATGCCTTTGTTACATTTATTTTTCTATAAAATATGTGAATTATAATAAAAGCTTTTCTGCCTTGATTCTAAAAAAAAAAAAAAGAAAGAAATGGCCTCCATTGGTGATGTTCAGTGCTGTTTCATGTACCTGTTGGCAATTTGTCCTCATTGGATAAATAACTGTTCATTTTTAGGCTTAATTTATTCAAGTGGTTATCTTTTTCTTGTTTATGCCTTTGATTTGTATAATTTTCTTTTATATTTTGGATAGTAACATCTCATCTAGTATATGGTTTGCAGATGTTTTCTCTTGTCCTGTTAACCTTCTTGCTTTTCTCTTTATAATGCAGAGGCTTTTCAGTTTGATGTCTCCAACTTCTTTATATTTACTTTTATTCCTGTAGTCATAAAAAAATTATTACTGAGACCAATATCAATATCAAGGATGTTTTCCAAATCCTTTTAAAGGCTTTGTTTTATTAGCCATGTTCTCTGTCACCCAGGCAGGAGTGTGGTGGTTCAAGTAAGGTTCACTATAGCCTTAAGCTTCTTGGCTCAGGTGATCACTCCCCTTCAGTCTCCTCAGTACTGGGATTACAGTTGGCACATATCTTTTTTTTTTTTTTTTTTTGACTCTCACTCTGTCACCCAGACCGGAGTGCAGTGGCACACTCCCAGCCACCGCAGCCTCGACCTGCTGGGCTCCGGCAATCCTTCTGCCTCAGCCTTCCAAGTAGCTAGAACTACAGGCGCGCGCTACCATGCCCAGCTAAGCACAAATCTTTGATAATAGCTTGTCTGACTGTATGTTTATGTTTATCCTAGTTTGAGTTCAATAAAGTTGTTGATTTTCTTAAAAAAAAAAGATAGGAAAAATTGAATCCATTGAAAGGATAAATTGGACCCCAACAAATTAAAAAACTTTGTTTTGTGAAAGTCAGTGTAAAGAGGATGAAAATAAAAACTTTAGACTGGAAGAAAATGTCTGAAAATCATATAAAACAAAGGATTAGTATCCAAACTATATAAAGAACTCTCAAAACCCAACAGTCAAAAGACAATCCAATTAGAAAATGGGGAAAAAAAAAGAAAATGTGCTCAGGACACGAAGATTTTTTTTTTTTTTTTGCCAAAGAAATATATAGTTAGAAAGGAAACATACCAACATATTCAACATCATTCACCATCAGTGCTAAAAACACTGCACAAATATTGATGGCAGTTTTGTTTAACAGTTAAATCTTGAATCAGGCCTTGATGTACAATGACAGGTGATGGTTAAACATAATAAAGTATATACAAACTGTAGAATATTACTGAATAACACAAAGGAACGAGCTATTGATAGATGCATTAGCTTGCACAGGCTTAGATCCAGGTAATTATGCTGAGTAAAAATCTAATCCTGAAAAGTAACAAACTGCATTATGCCACTTACATGATTTTTTTTTTTTCTTTTGAGTTGGAGTCTTACTCTGTCGCCCAGACTGGAGTGCAGTGGCCGCTTCCGGCCCCTGCAGTCTCAGTCTGCTGGACTACAGCGATCCTTCTGCCTCAGCCTGCCAAGGAGCTGGAACTACAGGCGTGTGCTACCACACCCGGCTAGTTTTTTGATTTATTGTAGAGATGAGGTCTCACCAAGTTGCCCAGGCGGGTTTCGAACCCACGGGCTCAGGCAATACACTCACCTCAGCCTCCCAAGGCATGGGATTACAGGCTGAGCCACTGAGCCCGGCTATGATATTTTTTAAATGACAAAATTTTAGAAGTGGAAGAGAGATTGGTGGGTGCCAGAGACTACTCAGTATCTTGACTGTGGTGGTAGTTACACAAGCCTACAGATAAGAAAATTATACAGAATAAAACAACACACACAGGTACAAGTAAAGCTAGAAAAATAGAAATCTCCTGGAAAGATAAGTGAATTGTATCCTGGTTGCTGTATGATACTATCATTTGATATTAATGTTTGTTAAGTGAATTGTATCCTGGTTGCTGTATGATACTAACGTTACATTGGAGGGACCTGGTAAAGTACATGATATCTCTTATCTCGATTAGTTCCTATAATTGCAGATAAATCTAAATTATCTCAATAAAATTTTAATTAAAAAAAAGAACACCTAGGCTCATGCCTATAGTCCCAACACTTTGGGAGGAGGCCAAGGCAGGCAGATTATTTGAGGAGTCCAAGACTAGCCTGGGCAACATATTGAGTGAGACCCCCGTTTCTCCAAAAAATACGAAAATTAGCTGGGCATGGTAGTGTGTGCCTATTATCCCAGCTACTAGGGAAGTTGAGTCAGGAGGTTTGCTTGAGTGCAGGAGTTCAAGGCTGCGGTGAGCAACGATTGTGCCACTGCACTCCAGCCTGGGTGACACAGTGAAATCTTGTCTTAAAACAAACAAACAAAAAAATCCCCCAGAACAAGCACCACCAATCTAGCCTACTGAAATATTATACTTGGGTAGCTCTAACAAGATCCTTGCTTCTGCAAGGACAGAGAATGCCCTGTGCCGTACATTTGTTGGCTCAGTGGGCGATTCTGGTGGCTTCTTGAAGGGTTTTACCACGCTGCCCCCACTGCTTGAGTGCCGCCGCCGCTGCCCAGCCCCATTCCAGTTGGATACCACTGGCCAAGTTTAATTTTGTCTCTTTCCGGATGTTAAAGAAGGAAAAAAAAAACCCAGCTTCTCCTCATTTGACATCTGCTACATTATTATTGCTTTCTAAATTTTTATGAAAGGAGAAAATGAACAGTATGATAAGTTGTGTGGAATATACCAGAAAACTTGAGGGACTGAGCCCTCTGGCTCTGACAGATGTTGGTAGGGAGTCCCCTAGTGGCTACCTGGCTGATCTGCAGCTTTCCACAGCCACCTGTTGGAGAGCCTGGGTAGGATAACTTAGAGACCTTTTCCTCTGTGGACCACTTGAGTCCAAATTTAGATGTAGTAGGTGTGGAGGCAAGGAGCAGGTTTTGTTGGCTTAGTTTGACCACAGCTCCTGGGCTCTGTATGAGCTGCAGCAGCCCTTGTCTGGCTGGATACACACAGACCCTGGGCAACTCGGATAATTTTCCATAGCAGGCAACGTTGAGGAAATTAGAATCAATGGAACTGTGTTTCTGCACAGACGACTGGAGATCTCTACTTTGCATGGTTGTATGGTGGCACTCCATCTAACTTTGGAGAGGAACATCTGATGAAACACACTGAATATCTTGAGCAATACATTCATTGGCCATATGGTAGAGTTTACTGTTGCTAGAAATAACACATTGGGAAGGACCTGGCAGGGGGCAGGTGAGGTGGACAGGGGAAACCTGTTTTAGTACAAAGGGCAAATAAAGGATTCTGGTCTAGAAAAGAATTCTTCTTATTTTCTGGTTCAGAAAATCATCCAAGGGCCTCTGAAGAGGCTTCACCATTCCCTGTCTACCTATTTTGGTACATTCTGGAATAGTCATTCCAGGATGCTATTTTAGCCATAGGAAGCCAGATGGACCTGGCAAAACACAGAGGGGTGGTGGTGTTAGAAGGGAGACTATGAGTCACTCAAAGTTTCCTCAGAAACAGTTAGGAGTGCTCACATCAAGGAACCTCCCAGAGTTGGTGTTTTCCAACAGCATTGGGAGTAGCCGGCTGCGTCTCGTGCTGTATGAGTGGGCTGGAGTCTGCGGTTATTACACTGAATGAATCATAATTAGTGTACTATAAGTTTGAAGCTGAGACCAAATAGTTCATGAACTTTAATGCAAAAGTGTTCCCAAATTGCATTTTTTAAAGGGAAGCATTCAGTGGGAACTATGTTCTACTAAAAGCAAGGATTCCGGGGAAGTTAAAAGTGTAGGCCTTGGTCTCTGTCATCAGAATCTTCCAATGTTGTTAAGAGGCATCATGCATGGCTGGGCTCGGTGGCTCAGCCTGTGTAATCGCAGCACTTTGGGAGGCTGAGGAGAGTGGATTGCCTGAGCCCGCGGGTTCAAGACCAACCTGGGCAACTTGGCAAGACCTTGTCTCTACAACAAATAAAAAATTAGCCGGGCGTGGTAGCGTGTGCCTGTAGTTCTGGCTACTTGGAAGGCTGAGGCAGAAGGATTGCCAGAGCCCAGCAGGTCGACACTGGGGTGGCCGTAAGTGTGCCACTGCACTCCAGCCTGGGCATCAGAGTGAGACTCCAACTCAAAAAAAAGAAAGAAAAGAAAAATAGAGGCATCATGCACAAAAGAGTGAACTAGAGATCCAGGGAGGTAGGGAGGCTACTCATATGTCACGACCAGCTAACTCTGTGGAGTTAGACGAGAGAGTTCACTCCTGTACAGGACGGCCAGGGAGAGAAGCATGGTTTGTAGTGGGATATATAGGAATTGTTAAGGAAAGAAGAGAGAAGAGAGCAGTTCAGATGGGTTACTGCTTGAACAAAGGAGCAAAGGCAGTGAGGCAGTGACTACGTTGATGACAAGTGACAGAAGTACACAGTGGTGGCTTAACCTGACTGAGTATTCCTCGTCTCTCCTAACCTGGCATCTTGAAGTAGGTAACCCAGGATTGGCATAGTGGCTCCAGGATGCTTCAATCTTTATGCCCATCCCTCCTGTGTTTATGACTGTGGTCTTAAAGGTATGTGGCCTCGTGCTCACAGAATGGTCAGCCATTCCAGCTTAGCATGGGAACCTACATCCCATGCTAGAAGTGGGAGAGGGCAAAGGCACATACCAGTGGAGCCCAGACCCTCTTAGAAAGCCCCCACAGAGATGTCTCCATCCTCCCAGAAATAAGTTGGGTGACCTCCGCCTCCCAAGCCAGCTGGGACTAGATGTGCACATTACCACTCAGGACAAAACAGAAGTTAAGAAGAGGCAGAGACTGGATGGAAAGCAGGCACAGGTAGGAAAGGGCCAGGCAGGTTGGGCAGTGGGCCAGAGGTCTGTGCAGTAGTTTCTGTGTGTACTACAGTTAATTGTTTACTAACTCCTTGAAGATTTCTAATATGCATAACATAAAGGATACGCTTTATGGATTAGAAGCTGTGGAGGGCGACTGCTGCACCTTTTCCCTTTCTCAGGCCAGTGGTAGCCCCTCTTGGCTGGAACGCACCCTCAAATGTTTACAATTTGCACTAGCTTTGGCGTTACCTTCACAGTCTCATGAACTTTGGGCAAAGGCTCTGATCATGTCCTGAGTCTGACATAGCCTTGGTTTATTGGTACTTGGCCCTCAACTCCCTGCAGTATCTCCCGCCTTTTCAGGTACTCCTGGGAGGCATCGGGAGTATTGTCAAATGCACTTATTAATGAATATCTTTCCATGATCTCCTCACTGCCATCTTAGAGCTGTAGCCTCCACGCTAGGCTCCCAAGCATGTAGCACACTGCCACCCACCCCTGCTCTGTGGAGGACCATCGCTTCTCCTGCCTCCATGATGGCTTACTCAAGACTTGTGCCCCCAGAGTAGCATGCATGCTCCCATCTATACTTATGCTCCACTGTGGTAGTGATATTGCCACTCACTTTCAGTGTTATTTACAGCTCTGTGGCCAAGACTCAGACCTGTGCCCGGTTAATCATAGGGGAGACAATTTAACCATCTGCCATGAATCACAACTTCCCTCTGATGCCCAAGGTTATTATTATGAGCTCAATATTGGTTAACCTGGCTTTTTCCTGACATAGAGCTGGCTTTCTTTCTTTTTAAAAAATTTTATTTTATTTTAGAATCGTGGAGTACAAGTGAGGATTTGCTACATAAGTAGGTTGCATGTAGGTAAACTGTGGGCTTCTAGCTGGTTCCCTCTCCCCTTGATAGTAGACCAGGTACCCAGTGTGTTGCCACATGGTCCCCTCCCTCCTCTCTCCCTCCTTCCTCTTGCAGTGTCCAGTGTCTGCCAATCCCACCCTTGTGCTCACGTGACCAGTGATCAGGGTCTGCTTATGAGTGAGAATATGCAGTATTCAGTTGTTTCCGTGAGTTAGCTTTCTTCTGAGAAGTCCTTCAGTGATTCTGGAATATAGATCTCAACCTCTGTGATGTGTGGTGGAAGATTTCAGATCATGCTGGCATCTCTGGTGGAAAGAAAAGCGGAATAATTTTGAATTAACCTATTGTCTCACTCAACAAACTATTTTTAGTGAGTTACAGTCACTAGTCCTTGTACTAGGTGCATAAAGAAGATACAAAGATAATATGTGATCGTTGGCTTCAAAAAAGCTAACAGATTAGGGTTGTGAAGCAAAAATAAAATCCTAAGCCCCCTCAACCAACTGAATGGGCCCTCTCTTGACCCAGGGGATCCCAGAAAAACCTTAAAATCTGAGTTCCCAGCCATGACGGAAATAGAAGGTCAGACACATCGCAGTATAGCTCCTCCTTTTTGCAGTTGAGACAGAACTGACAAGCATTAATGATAAAATAGAGATCATAAGATTGACAGAACAGGCTGTTTGTGACAATAAGACACCAAATTATAAACAGGACCTAAGGGCATGCCAGACAAAGGTTAAGTTACTTTGACACAGTGAACACAACCTGATTCTGGCATGACGTCACATGATGATTAGCAGACTTCCTTATCTTCACTTAAACATTCCTTTCTGTGGACTCCAAGTATTTAGACAAAGCTTTGTTTCTTTGACCAAGTCCAAATTGAGAAATCTCAAAACTGACCTATGACCCGTAAGTCCCTGCTTCAAGGTATCCCACCCTTTGGGGCCAAATCAATGTATAACCTCCATGTACTGATTTATAACTCTGCTTCCCTAAAATGTATAAAACATAGTTGCATTCTAATTTCCTTGGGGCCATTTACTCAAGGCTCCTTGGGTTTGTGTTTTCCCCGGGTTAGATTCACTCATTGGCTGTGAAATATTTATGGAGTTTGTTTTTTTCTGTTGATAGGGTCGTTATCCTCTCCACCTGCTCTTCTTTATTTCTTCTCTGGATCTAATTTGTTCTCCCCCTGGCTAGTAGGAGAAATCTGGAAGCTCCTCAGTTATCCTAAAGTGGGCACCCTTCAATCTTCAATTCTCCCAAGCTTGAAAACGTGGGGTCAGTCACCTCTCATCTCTTTTCTTGTAGCCTCCATCTCGTCCATCTTCAAATCCTTTCGAGTTTTCTTTTGAATGTTCTCCTTCCCTTCCAAACCATCACTACAATTCATAACCTCATAGTTGAATTATTGCATGAGTTCTTAGTTGGTTGTCTTTTTTCTCTTCCGTAATCTCTCTTTCTCAGATCATTTTATATAAAACTCTCCTCAGTTCTCCTTAAATGAATCTCATGTGGACTTCAAGGCCTGTCACTAATTTCTCTCTACCACAATTTTATTTTTTTGTTCTACCACAGAAACTCTCATTCTGTCCATGCCCAACTGCTTATATTTGCATATTTCTTGCTCTTCCCTTCACTTTCCTTGTGCCAGTGTTTTCAGGTGGCATCTATTCTCTTCGCCTTTCTACTGACACATGTCCTTTGGCCCCTACTCAGCCCAGCTTGAAGCACCATTCCCAGGACTCCTTCAATTGAGTGACTTGTCCAGTCTCCCCAGTCTCCTTTAACCCCCGACCTCAGCACAAGCATGGGATCTGAAGAATATTTTTGTGTGTTTGTTGAGATGTGATTTTACAGAACTGTTTAGCTTTGTTCTCCCACTGCTTTTCGTTCCTGCATTGGGAAAATTAAATGTACCTCCCATTCATTTTCAGACTCATGTTGTACTTGGCACAACACACGGAACTCAGCAGGCTTCGGATTAATGCTATTGATTGATTGATTGAAATGTCTGACTCAGTCTTAACAGTCTAACCCTTTCATTCTGTTTCCTTTGTGAGTCATCTCAGCGAGAACATAATGGCTGCTTGGTGTGGGTTCAATTCCCTCAAAGGCAAGCTAACTTCACACAGAGAACAGATCTGTTATGTGACCACTTGCTATACCTCCCTCTCTGTTAGGGACTGAATGTTTGTATCCACTCCCTCTCCTCCCAAATTCATATGTTGAAATACCCCCAGTGTGATGGTCTTAGGAGGTGGAGTTTTGGGGAGGCAAATAGGTCAAGAGGGTGGAGCCCTCATGAATGGGATTAGTGTCCTTATAAAATGGACTCCAGAGACCTCTTTCACCCTCTTTCTGCCTTGTGAGAATATGAGGGAAGCCAGCAGCCTGCAGCCTAGAAGAAGGCCCCCACCAGCCCCCAACCATGCTGGCACCCTGCTCTCAGACGTCTAGATTCCAGAACTCTCACAGATAAATTTCCCTTGTTTATGGCACCGATCCTATGGTACTTTGTTATAGCAGCCTGAACTGACAGGCACTCCCTCAACAATCATCTTAAAGTAAGCCATCTTAGCAGCCTAGTGTTAGCAGAGTGCATGTGTCTGATTATAAACCCATTGCTCTGATTAGAATCACAACTCAAATACACCTGGTGATGGATTTATGATGATGGGTTAATAAAGGGGTTTCCATAAATAGCACATACACAAATTATATAGTAAGTAACACAATACAAATAAATGTGTCAGGATAGGATATAGGATGGCATATGTTTCAGTAACACACACATGCCAAAATCTCAAGGGTTTACAGCAATAAATGCTTATTTACCAACCACTCAAAGTTCAGTAAATGACGGGTGACTCTTAGGGTAACTTTCCTCCACATGGTTACTTAGTAATTCAAGATGCTGTCACCATCTTGTGACTCTCTTCTCAATATGAGACTCTCATCCCAACAATCACCATGTCTGGGGTGGGAAGGCTAAAAAGTTGGACACTTGCTCTAAAATGCTTTGGCTAAGAAGAAACACAAATCACTTCTACTCACAGCCCATTGCCTAGGATAAGTCACATTACCCTATTAACTACAAGAGGTTAGATAGTTGGTGAGCAGTAAATGTCTCTGTCTATATGATTTAGCTTCAAAGAGTTAACTTAAATTTCAGAGTTAACTAACAATCTTGGCATGGCTAATAGACTGAAAAACATGCTCCATAAATCCTTCCAAAATAACCACAATAGCCTATCCAAACAATAACTGGACTTAGATGAATTTATGGTAAAGAATACGGCTAAAGACAATCGTAATTAGTTTTTGCTTGTCAACTTTTCCTCCCATAAATAAATCTTACCACTCAGTGTTGTCAAGCTTTGCTTTACTCTGACAATAATGACATTTTCTTTTCATCATTACCATAAATTTGTGTAAATCATCAACACTCTATGAGAAGCAGAGGGTTTTGGGGAAGAAGGAGTTTCTTTATTTATGTAGTTAAAAATTTCTTATTGAATTGGACATACAGGAATTTAAATATAAATGTTTGTTGTATACAAATTCATATATATTGAATTTGACTTACAGAAATACGTGTACATAATTAAAACAAATTATATAACTCCCTAGGATTTATAACCTCAAACTGCAGTGCCCTGTCTCCCACCTCCTTCCAGCTTCCCATTCCCTATTTTAACTATTCAGCTGTTTCTTTGAGGATACACCTTCAAACATATAAATAACCACTTACACTGTGATTTCTTGCTTCCCTCCCCACCTGGGTTTGAATTTACGTATTAAATTCCTGCTATGGAAAATGAAGAGTCAGATCTCAAGCTCACCTACCACATGCACTTTCTTACTTGCTCTATCATCCCAGTAAAATTATGTATAATTTTTGGTAAATTAATATTCAGAATTAATAACATTATGTCCACAGAAACAGTGTTTGAAGCTGAACCAAGTCGTGTACTATGATTTTCTTTTCTTTTTTTTTTTTTTGAGTTGGAGTCTCCCTCGGTCGTCCAGACTGGAGTGCAGTGGCTGCTCCCAGCCACCGCAGCCTTGACCTGCTGGGCTCCGGCGATCCTTCCGCCTCAGCCTTCCAAGTGGCTGGAACTACAGGCGCGCGCTACCACGCCCAGCTAATTTTTTTGATTTGTTGTAGAGATGAGGTCTCGCCAAGTTGACCAGGCGGGTCTCGAATCCACAGGCTCAGGCAATCCACTCACCTCAGCTTCCCAAGGCGCGGGATTACAGGCTGAGCCACCGAGCCCGGCGATTTTATTTTCTTTATTGTACACCTTTTTGTTTTTCCCAGAGTTTATAATTGATTTATTTTAAAAATTTTATTGCTCTCTTAGTTTTCAGTGTCATTATCAATAGTTCATTCCCATTCTGCCACAGACTTTCCTCCCAGTACATTTATCTACATTTACCTGTTTTGTTTTCTAGAAGAGACTCTCTTGAAGGCCTTTGTGCCTCACCCTGCTCTATGCTCCTTTTCACCATCAGGCTGGAAGCTTGCAAACTACATTTTGCAGACTCTCTTCCCAGCTGAGTTCTGCTCACATCTGCCAATTGGAGGCATTCTCAGCAACTAGAAAGTATGAAAAGATGGAAGCCATTAGGTTTTTGGCAGGCCCTCGCTTAGCAAGTGTCAGTGATTCCAGCTCAGTGATAGAAGAAGGGGACTGTAGGCTCCTGCAACAGTGCCAACAGCCTCCACACGAATAGCAGCTGCCCCTGCCCAGGTGTAGCAGACACATGGCTGTGAACTCCTGGAGCTGCTGAGCAGCAGTGCAGGGTCAGAGTGGCATGGGGCCCACCCCAGCAACAGCTCCTGGGGGAGCGGTAGCAGCTTTCTGCCGTTCAGGATTTCTGGAAACACCACCTTCCCCTTTATGTTTTCCCAGTTTTTGTAACCCTTTGGTGGCTTAATTCCCCATATTAAATCTCCTTCACTTTCAAGTACCTAGAGTGGCGTCTGTTTTCTTCTTTGGAAATGGATGGATAGTCATGGCCTGCTGCCCTGAAACCTTGTAACAGGAGAGCAAGACACAAAGCACAGAAATAACCAGGTTACTGGCTGGCTCAGTAATACATCTCTTTAGACCAGCACTGTCCAATAGAAATACAACAAGAGCCACACTGCAAAGTTCTAATAGCCCATTTTTAAAAGTAAAGAAAAACAGGTAGAATTGATTTTAATAAAATATAGTATTTAACCCAATACATCCCAAACATTATCATTTCAACATGTAATCAATACAAGACAATGATTAATGACCTACTCAACATTTTTTTTTCACAGGAAATCGGATGTATATTTTACACTTAAAGCACATCTACATCAGCATAGCCACATCTGGGTCACTTAGCCACATGTGGGTAAGGTTTCTATATTAGACAGCACAGCTTTTAACCGTCAGGGTTGACATGGCACCCCCATGTTCCCTCTCCTTTAAAGCAGTCTGCAAGGCCGTGACCTGTGGATCTAAACTCTGGTGAGGTGGGTTCCTCATGGTGTGGGTTGCCAAGATCCCTGAAATGTGAGAAACCAGGCAGGAACCAAAGGGCTGGGTCTAGCCCCATGCTTGGTTTACAGCTTTGCTGTCACCACCTTGAAATTGTTCAAGATTTTTAACAGGGTCTTGCTCTGTCATCCAGGCTGGAGTGCAAGGTTGCAATCATAGCTCGTTGCAGCCTTGAATTCCTGGCCTCAAGATGTCCTCCCACCTCAGTCTCCCAAGTTCCTGGAACTCTAGGCCTGTGCCATAACAACTGGCTAATTTTTTTTTTCATTTTTCTACTGCTTTGCTTTTGAATCAAACGAAGGAGTTTGGGGAAGTTTTACATTCAGGTCAAGCTCTCCCAGGTCCTCCCA
>CAUYQG010226355.1:0-12430 GCA_963574415.1 Tarsius wallacei
CTATTTGTTTCTCTCACTTGTTCTTCTGTGTCACTCTTATGTCCTAATATCTTTCATACCTCTTGTGTAGTCTCTCGGAGCAGAGCACCCAGTTCCTGGATCTTAGTAATGAAACCCTCACTCTGTTTCTGGGGCCTCTGAGAGACTATACAAGAGGTATGAAAGATATTAGGACACAAGAGTGACACAGAAAAACAAGCGAAACAAATAGAAATCCATAGTGAAAAAACACACCAAAATGTATATAAAATGTATCTCCAAGGGAGATGCAATCTGCACGTCCATTTATTTTTAAATGAACGTATACTGTCTTTCCATAACAAAAATCTATGACTTAGTCAGGTGTGCTTTTCAGTATTACTAGTAGAATCCAGAAATCCCTCAAATTATTTGTAAGGTTAGTTGGTCACAAAATTCTGTATATCAAATCTCACTTTCAGTTGACTTACATTACAAAAAGGAAGTGTGTTCTGGAAGAATCAAGACTGAGAGGTAAGTTAGGGGAAATGAGGACATTTCCTTATGTCCAGGCAAGCACAAGTATCTTGTCAAGCAACACAGAGCTAGAAATGGTGGTTGTGGGGCTAGTCAAATTGACAAGAAGTCAGTAATTGAAATTATCAATGCCCAGGACACATCCTACCTCGAGAAATTGACATTTTATAAAATCAAAAATCCATAACCAACTGCCTTTAGGTCACACATTCAAAATTTTTCCTGTTTTACCTAGTCAGTAATGTGTACAGATATTCCCTACTTAAATGAACAATCAGTGAATAGATTTTAGGATTAAAATTTTACCACAAAAATTCCATTAATTGGATAACTCAAAGTTAATTCAGAGAGAAGAAATAAAACTAGAGAAGCCCATTTCTAGCCCCAAAACAATAAAAAAAAAAACACCTCTATTAAAAGTCACTGATAAAGCTTTCTTGAAAACAAGATATGATAAAACTTAAGAATCCCATAAGGATTATACACTCTAAAATTGGCATTTAAATGTTAAAAAGTTTTTTAAACCACCTAGGGAGAAAAACTGTCCCATTGACCCAAATTCCATAAAATTACAACAAATAAATTCAAAGTTACTAGCAACATGTAAAATACTTATATTAAATTCCATTACTTGTGCAATTCCATTTAAAGACATTAAAATACTTCTCACTTCAAAAACAATCTGAAAATTCCATTAAGGATGCTTATTATGTTTAATATAAGCTTATATCTATCTTTCTGAGGAAAATCTCACATTCTGGAAAGTTACCAAGGTTGAACGACTATAGACAATCCAGTTTTGGGAAAGGTCCCTATGTCCATACCCTGTTTATGAAAGCAATTTGAAATCATCTTTTTCCTAGGGGTGCCCTTTTCACTCTTCTGGGTTCTCTGAGTTACTTAAACAGTATAAATGCAAACATTCTGAGACCCAAGGGAAGACTTAAGATTATAAGCTAGTATTTAGTGACACAGGTGTCTATTCTGTGTACCCTAACTTCTACCTGATTGGGAAGGTAATCCAGGTACTTGGCTCTGAAAAAGTTCTCAGTTCTTCATGAAGCAAATGACAAATGTTAACCAGCCAAAGGCCTGGGAGGAGCATATGCCTGCTGATATCTGTTCACCTGGTTCCAAAGTCAGCATTCTTTCTTGTTTTCCAGAGCTAATGAAACTCTTCCTATAGTTAAAAAAAAAAAAAAATTGTGGCCACTACCAGTTTTTCTCTGGGTATTTCTTAATAGAGAAATGTAAGCAGTGTAAATAAGATGCCACATTAGCTTTTTGCTTACAGCTGACTTTCCTATAGCTGAATTCCTACACTATAAAAAAAACCATCCCCCTGCCTTTTTTTTCCATGATGACAACTTTTTTTGTGAAACCCAGATAGAGAGCAAACTATCTGGACGTCAGAAATAAACCTTCTTACGAAAGCTCACATTCTGAATTAGTAAAATGTATATAGCCACAGCATAACAGCCACGTATTTCCAATCTTGAAATGAAATCCCACTGAAAATTGTGAAGACACAGAAAGAGCAGGCATGAAAACTGCTCTGAGCTCAGACTTATGCAGGAGCTAGAATACATTATCATAATTTAAAAGATCACACACAAAGGCTTTAATACAGTGAAAGAGAGATGGAATTAAGTTTTATTTTGCCCTTTCTGAAACTTCCATTTACACCATAGTCTCCTCTATCAAAAAAGAGGAAGAAAAAGCCCTGCCTTGTATCACAGAATTCAAGTACTGATGTACTTGTTAGAGGTGGCAGGATATTCATTTCTCCAGTTTTTTGGCTCCAAGAGGTTACACCTTCAGTACCAGTGTAGTGAGGAACCACTGGCAAACTTCTGGAAATGTCTTCTGAATTAGTCAGTGTACCATTTCATAAAGTGCTTCTGGAGTTAAAATCTGCCAAGCTTCAAAAGTGTCCACACTTTTGCAAAGGATAAAATAATCCTAATGGGTAGCACTAAGTCCTTCCCAGCTGGGTCTCATTATTGGCACTGCTGCTTTAACCTCCAAGGCGCTGGCCCTCACCCCAGGCAAAGCCTCCTGGCCGCTCTTCAGGTAGTGGATTGTAATTTGGATCCTCATCTGGTGTATCAAAAATAGCTTTCCTAAAAGACAGGCAACAGATATAATTTAGTCCCAGAGTCATCTTAGGTCCTAAGTACTACAAGGTCAGCCCAGCTCCCAACAGGGCTTCCACCAATGGATAAGCATTACATCTGCCTGCCAATTTAAACAGTTTGTCATATCTTAAAGTATCCATAATTATTAGCTTTCACTTCCTTTACTAATTTTTGCTACAAAAGCAATCCATGTTAATTGTAGAGAAAAAAGGAAACAGATGAGCAAAATATCCAAAATCCCCAGAGATAACTACTATTAATGTTTTGATTACTCTTTTAGAACTTTTACATATGTAATTTTACAAAAATTAGATTATACTACTACTGTTTTACAACATGAATTTCACTTATATGTCACGAATGTCTTCCCATAATCAGGAATCACCCAAGTGTCCATCAACAGATGAATGAATAAACAAAATGTGGTATATACATATAATGGAATATTATCCAGCCTTATAAAGGAAGGAAATTCAGATACATGCTATAATATGAAAAATGAAGACATGATGCTACGTTAAATAAACCAGTCAAAAAAGGACAAATACTGGCTGGACATGGTGCCTCACACCTGTAATCCTAACACTTTGGGAAGCTGAGGTGGAGGGATTGCTCGAGCCCAGGAGTTCAAGATCAGCCTGGGTAACATAGCAAGAACCCATCTCTAAAAAATAAATTTAAAATAAAAAATAAAGGACAAATGATCCCACTTATATTAAGTACATAGTCCAATTCATAGAAACAAAATAAACAGAGTAGAATGGTTGCCAGGGACTAAAGGGAATGGAGAGTTGTTTACTAAGTACAGAGCTTTAGTTTTACAGGATGAAAAGAGTTCTATGAATTGTGGTGATGGTAGCACAACAATATTAATGTACTTAATGCCACCGAACATTTAAAAATAGTTAAAATAGTAAATTTTATGTTAGGTGTATTTTACTATAATTAAAATTTAAAAAATTAACAAAGAATCCCAAGAAAAATTACAACAGAGCACAAGAAGGGATAGTGAACACCCAAAAGACTTTGAAAATACTATTTTATAGTGATTCAAAACCTCATTAAAGAATGAGCCAGCCGGGCTCGGTGGCTCAGCCTGTAATCCCGCGCCTTGGGAGGCTGAGGTGAGTGGATTGCCTGAGCCCGCAGGTTCGAGACCCGCCTGGGCAGGCGAAACCTCATCTCTACAACAAATCAAAAAAATTAGCCGGGCATGGTAGCGCGCGCCTGTAATTCCGGCTACTCGGAAGGCTGAGGCGGAAGGATCGCCGGAGCCCAGCAGGTCGAGGCTGCGGTGGCCGGGAGCGGCAACTGCACTCCAGTCTCGGCGATCGAGTGGGACTCCAACTCAAAAAAAAAAAAAAAAAGAATGAGCCATTGGCTGGGCTCAGTGGCTCAGTCTGTAATCCCAGTGCTTTGGGAGGCCGAGGTGAGTGAATTGCCTAAGCCCATGGGTTCGAGACCTGCCTGGGCAATTTGGCAAGACCTCATCTCTACAATAAATCAAAAATTAGCCAGGCGTGGTAGCGCACGCCTGTAGTTCCAGCTACTTGGAAGGCTGAGGCGGAAGGATCACCAGAGCCCAGGAGGTTGAGGCTGCGGGGGCCGGGAGCATGTCACTGCACTGGGTGACAGAGTGAGACTCCAACTCAAAAAAAAAAAAAGAATGAGCCATTAAAGCAGCATCCTCTATTTATATTTACATTTCCTTTTCTTTCTTTTTTTTTTTTTTGAGTTGGAGTCTCACTCTGTCGCCCAGACTGGAGTGCAGTGGCACGCTCCCGGCCACTGAAGCCTCGACCTGCTGGGCTCCGGCGATCCTTCCGCCTCAGCCTTCCAAGTAGCGGGAACTACAGGCATGCGCTACCACACCCGGCTAATTTTTTTGATTTATTGTAGAGATGAGGTCTCACCTAGTAGGCCAGGCGGGTTTTGAACCCATGGGCTCAGGCAATTCACTCACCTCGGCCTCCCAAAGCACGGGATTACAGGCTGAGCCACCGAGCCTGGCCTCCTCCTTTTTTTTTTTTTGAGTCACTCTGTCACCCAAGCTGGAATGCAATGGCACAAGCATGGCTCACTGCAGCCCAAACTCCTGGGCCCAACCAATCCTCCAGCCTTACTCTCCTGAGTAGCTGGGACTACAAGTACGCACCACCACATCTGGTTAATTTTTTGTAGAGACGGAATCTCACTATGTTGTCCAGGCTGGTCTCACACAAGCAATCTTCCCAGCTTGGCCTCCCAAAATGCTGGGATTAAAGGCATGAGCCACTGAGCCTAGCCTGCACTTACATTTCTAATTGTAATTGCCCACAGTTGATAAAAGTGGAAAAACTTCTAATGTACTCTGGAATCAGAAAAAGTATTTATATCCAAATGAACTTTCAAAATTCCTAAAAATTAACAAAAACATACATATCAATAGAAAAATGGGCAAAGGGCTGAACAGGCAACTCAAAAAGGCAATCTACATGGTCTATAACATGAAAGAAAATGTTTGCTCTTACAATAGCCAAAAGAAAGTATAACCCATTTTACTGCCCAAACACTAGGTGGGGCAGAACAAAATAGGTGCCCATACAGGGGAGTAGAGTCCAAGTGGCCCAGAACAGGATGGAGGTGGGAGGAGCAGCTTGGTTTAAAAAGCCAAGAGCCCAGCTGGGTCATGCAAACATGGAAGTGGCCTTATGAGACTATCAGCCTGAATAGGGTGAGGAGGGCATCCCCATGAGCATGGCCTGGGGAACCTGACAAGTGAGATGAGCAAGACATGGGGAAGAGGGAGACAATGATGGGAGACTGGTTACATATGGGGATAATTAGGTAAGTATATTAATGGTGATAGGAATGTTTCTCACTCAATGGAAAGAACAGATGGTACACTCATACAATGGAATACTACTCAGCAATGAAAAAGAACATCACTAATACATATAACAACATAGGTGAGTTTCAAAAACATGTTGAACACAAAAGAGTACATGCATACTATGATTCCACTCACGGAGTTGTAGAACACACAAAACTAATCTATGGAGGAACAAAATCAGAATAGCAATTGTTGCTTGGGAGATAGGGCAATGATTGACAGGGAAAGGGCATAAGAGAACTTTCTAGTTGGAACTTTTCCTTGTCTTGATAGTTACACCGTTGATAGTTGTCTTGATAGTTATACCGTTGTGTGCACTTAGAAAAACTCATCAATTGACACACTTAAGATCTGTATATAAATACTGAACTCTAGTTAATGATATACATGCTAAAGTATACACAGAATTGAGTATGCACACCATGGTATACACATTTTGAATTGGAAAGCTGGATAGAGGGATACATATGTAAAAAGCAAGAATAGTAAAATATCAATTAGAATCTATGTGGTGGGTAAATGAAATTAACTGTACTATTTTTTCTGATTTTCTGTAAGTTTGGAAATTTTCATAATAAAATATGGGAGAAAAATACAAAAGAAAAAAACTATAATGACTCATGTGAAGTTGTACTAGAACTGGGAATATCAGTATAAACCCAGATACCCATGTTTAAAAAAATAGATAGTGCTAAAATATCTATATATTTTACAATATACACAATATTAAACATACATATAATTCCACTGTTCTGTTCACTGAGAGGATCTGGGAATAGCAATGAACATGTTTAACATCCACATCTTGGTGTCTAAATACCATTCTCCACTAAAAACCAGGGTTAGTTGATTATAGGAGTGGGTCAAGGAGAACATAAGATAAGCTTGGTATATCTTGTTGTTGGGCCAGAAAACAATTGTTAAAAAAAGAAAAAATTGGCAGCTCATGCCTATAAACCCAATGCTTTGGGAACCAGATGTGGGAGGAGCACTTGAGGTCAGGGGTTCAAGACCAGCCTGAACAACATAGATTCTGTCTCTACAAAAAATTTTCAAAAGAAAATCAGCTGGGCATGGTGGTGCTTGCCTACAGTCCCAGCTACTCAGGAGCCTAAAATGGGAAGAATGTTTGAACCCAAGAATCTGGAGGTTACAATAAGCTATACAACAGAGTGGTGAGGGACCCTGTCTCTTAAAATATATATATATATATATATATATACACACACACACGCACAAACATACATACATATGTATGATGGAATTATGTTGAAAAGGACTTGGAAGACAGTATGAAGGGGTTCCCAACTGGCCAAATCTGGGCAATACAAGTGTCAAAATAAACAGTGATAACAAGGGATTATAATTCATGAATAAAATATAAACCAATGAATCCACACAAATTTAAAGACATGAATTGAAGGCCGGGCGCGGTGGCTCACACCGATAATCCCAGCACTTTGGGAGGCCAAGGTGAGAGGACTGCCTGAGACCATGGGTTCAAGACCAGCCTGGCGTGAGCCACTGCTCCCGACTCTAATGTTCTTTATAGCAACAAAGCCAGGGCAACTTGACGAGACCTCATCTCTACAATAAATCAAGAAAATTTAGCCGGGTGTGATGGCACATGCCTGTAGTTCCAGCTACTTGGAAGGCTGACATGGAAGGATCACTTGAGTCCAGCAGGTTGAGGCTGTAGTGGCCATGAGCATGCCACCACACTCCAGCCTGGGTGACACAGTGAGACTCCAACTCAAAAAAAAAAAAAAAAAAAAATGAATTGAAATTTGATACAAAGAAAGATATTTACACAGTCTCAAAGTAACTCTTCAGTAGATACTTAACTACAAAAGGAAAAAAAGTAATTTTATGGTGAAGAAGTTTGAAAGAAACTTTAATTAAGTAATCCTGAAGTCTGGAAATTTTAAATTTGAAAATCTTTAAATTTAATAAAATATGGGAAGAAAAATATAAAAGGAAAAAAGCTAGAATCACTCATGGGGGGTGATTACCACCATTTTGACCAATATGGCAAATTGAAATCCTATGCTATTAAAACACAGTTCTCTGATATTCCTGCCAAAGATGCAAAACCTGAACTTAAATGTGAGGAAACATTAGACAAACCCAAGTTAAGAGATACTATACAAAATGGGCTCATAATCTTCAAAAATGTCAATGTCATGAAAGTTAAGGAAAGACTGAGGAGCTATTCCAAATTGAAGGAGGCTAAAGAGACATGATAACAAAATACAACACCTGAATCTAGACTGGCTTTTTTGTTATAAAGAACATTAGGGTTGGGAGCGGTGGCTCACGCCTGTAATCCCAGCACTGTGGGAGGCCAAGGTGAGAGGATTGCCTGAGTCCAGGGGTTCAAGACCAGCCTGGGCAACTTGGCAAGACCTCGACTCTATAATAAATAAAAAAGTTAGCCAGGCATGGTGGTGCATGCCTGTAGTTCCAGCTACTCGGAAGGCTGAGGCAGGAGGATCACCTGAGCCCAGCAGATCAAGGCTGTGGTGGCCGTGAGTGTGCCACTGCACACCAGTCTGGGTGACAAAGTAAGATTGTGACTCAAAAAAAAAAAAGAACATTAGGGCAACTGCCAAAACTAGAATTGGGTCTGAATACTAATGTTTATTTCCTGATTTTGACTATATAGAAGTATATCCTTATTTATAGAAAACACATATTAAGGGGAATGGTGGGGAATTCGATTGACAGATTACTTTACAATACCAGAGGAAAATGTCCTTTTACTGTATTTGTAATTTGCAGGTGTGAAATTGTTTAAAAAAAATGTTTTTTAAACCATAAAATCAGTAAGATATTATCCTACATCTATCAAAGTAGGAAAGAGTATATAAAATATCTCCCTTGTTTGATAAAGGGGTGGGATAATGAATTTTACACATTGCTGGTGGAAATGTAACTTGAACATCCATTCTGGAAGGCATTTTGGCAACAAAATAGCAATTCCACTTCCATGAATTTATCCTTTAAAAGATAATCATGGATATGTGTAGATTTAGCTGCAAGAATATTCACCAGTCTAGTTATAGAAAGGAAAAGAACTAATGTCAATGTCCACCAACAAGGGGTTAGTAAAATTATGGTATATCCATAACTGGGAATATTTTGTAAGATATTTATTATGAAAAAATGATTATGACATATTAAGTTTAGAAAGTAATTAGAAATAGCAATTTGTTTTTTTTTAAGAAATAAGGTCTTGCCATGTTCCTCAGACTATAATGCAGTGGCTATTATAAAGGCCCGGCCCAAGAATAGCAGTGGCTATCCACTAGTACGATCATAGTATACTACAGCCACAATCTCCTGGGCTCAAGTAATCCTCCTGCCTCAACCTCCCAAGTGGCTAGGTTTACCAGTGCATGCTACTACCATGCCCAGGTCAACATTTTAATTTTTTTTTGAAAGGATATATTGAGAGGACAGAAAAGCTCCCACAGTGGGAGGGGACCCGGGGGGGTTGCCCCTGTTCAACATTTTTAAAAAGTATACAGTTGGCAAGGTGCGGTGGCTCACGTCTATAATCCCAGCACTTTGGGAGGCTGAGGTGAGAGGACTGCCTGAGCCCACAGGTTCGAGACCAGCCTGGTCAACTTGGCGAGGCCTCATCTCTATAATCAATTAAAAAAAAAAAAAAAAAGTAGCCAGGCATGATGGTGTGTGCCTGTAGTTCCAGTTACTTGGAAGGCTGGGGCAGAAGGATCATCTGAGCCCAGCAGGTCGAGGCTGCGGTGGCCGTGAGCATGCCACTGCACTCCAGCCTGGGTGACAGAGTGAGAGTCCAACTTAAAAAAAAAAAAGTACACAGTACAAAACTGAAGAATATGTATCAAAAAGTTAACAGTGGTAGCCACTGCTATATCTAAATGGAGGGATTATGATTTTACTTTCTTTTTTTTGCCTAACTATTCTATAAGAAGCATTTTGTAACAAAAACACATTTTCCCCGAGTGAACCCTTTTTAATGTAGTATTTCCCAAGGACACAAAATTCTGGAGTAGTAAGAGGTCTTATAAATCAAAGCTCTATCTCAGGAAACTGAAGCACAAAAAAGGAAGGATTTGCTTAAAATCATATGGCTGGTCAGTGGAACAGCTACACCTGGCTTCCATCCAGTTATTTCTATTGTACCTCACTGCTTATCTTAACAACTTGCTTGGCAGGCCAGAAATTCCACCACTAGAAATTTTTATCAGTTTTGCCCATTTTGCTACCTTACCTCTCTAACCTTGGACAGCAGCTTTCATAAAACCAGCAGGCTCATCCAGGGTCAGGAAGTTCTAGTGGTTATCTGGCACGACTACTAAGTTATGAACCCCCCCGCATGACATCCTGAGCCTACTAACCTCACTCTTGCCACTGTGTGCTCTTACCCAATCCCAGGGCTCCTCAAGTGCAGCCAGATTGCTCAGTCCACAAATATTTACTGACAACAACTATGTGTACTAGGAGCTAGGAGAGCCCAAGAAAACATGGATCATCGACCCTGTCCTGGTTTGTCTGCATGGAACACATAACCTAGTGTTAAATACTCACAAAATAGATGGTGTTTTCAGAATTCTTATTCCACCAGGCTGATTGGGAAATACATCTTCCAAGAAAAAATATATGTGTCCAACTGCAATACCTAGAGTCAACCAGAAATAAAGGATGAGAGAGAGGATCAAAAATTACTATTGCAAGTAGACCTACCAACATAAATTGCTTATATTTAGGACGTCAGTATAATTATTAAAAATTCATGAACTAATATTGTAGTCTTTGAGATGTAACTATGCCATAATCCTACAACAGTTATGTATGAAGGCTAGACAGAGTAAACACTAAAAATAGTGATAAAATAAATTTACAGGTAAATAATTTAAAAAGTAGTGAGAAGACTCTTACCCAAGAGGTCCACAATGATTGAGTTCCCCAACAACAAGGAAAACCCCATGAGCACCCAGGGCAGAAAGGGGGCCTGGAAGTTGAGAAGGCCAAAGAAGTTCATGCGGACATATGGGTTCCTTCGGCTCCACACGTAGACAAGCATTATTGTGAAGGCCTGGCCCAAGAAAACTAAGCTCACAAACAAACCAAAAAGCTAGCAGATAGCATTAAGGAAAACATCAGCATTAAAAGTGTAATATGGAAGATTAAACAAGAAAACTAAATACTGTGTTCCAACAAAAGTCTAAATTGGGAAAGTCAAGCAGTTACATTTTTATAACAGAATAAAGGACTGAAAAAAGTTAATCAGGCAAAAACCTGCTTAGGTAAAACATCTGGATTACAACTACTTAAAACAAATATTCTGCTTTCATGAAGTTCTTACCTCTTTGGAAAATATTTTAATTCTTTGGTGAATAATTAAAGCTTACTCACCATTAACACCTACATAGAGGTGAATAAAGCCAGCAGGAACAATACCACCTCATCAGATAGTACTACATCCAAGTCTGTTATACAGATCAAAATTTTAAAAAATTGTAATTTACCAGTTTTGATAGTGACCAAATAAATATCTTACCAACTTAGTTTAAAAGTAAAGTACACCCATCAACAATGATATAACTGAGATGCACAATAGTAACCCACCTGGGTTAAAAGTTCCTCTGACTTGCTCATCCTGTCTGAACTCTAGGCTTGGAAAGTTGTCACAGAAAATGTGCTGTAAAATAAATGGTAGTGTCCTAAAGCTAAAATCTAGAGGTCTACTTTTACCTGTCTGTTTAGAATATCTAGTGAATCATGGGAAACAGAGTAACACCTTTAGGAAGACACAGGGTGTTCTTTAACATTTTCCTGTTTGTTAAAGGATACAGTCATTAAGAGTCCACCAAAAAGGAACATAAATACAAAATCTGCTGTCCGACCTCGGAAAGAGCCTTCTTCTAGCATTCGACAGTAACGGTATCTAAGTTCCAAGTTAAGAAAATGTCAAGTACACAAATATGAAGAAAGTAAGATTTAATGTTATCATTTAACATTACACTTGGACTTCACATTATTTGTAAGAAGTCAAGCCTTCATTTCTATGTTTGAGTGGTAATGTGATTACTCTTCTTTTACCAAGCATTTTAGGAAAGCTCAAAACTAAGCACCATATTTTACAGACTGTCCCTGGCTAGAACTAATCCAGATGCTGCATAAACATGCTTCCAGTTCCCTAAGCCTTCTAAAATTTGTATTATCTTTCCCACACTCAGCCACAACTTAATCTGCACTACCTTTGTTTTTCTACAACCCAACTTGGAAGAAATTACCAGCAAGAAGTCTTGTGTGATAAACTACTTTTCCAGGCTTGGCAAGTTAAGCATCTTTATACCACAGCCAATAAAGATGCAGTATGATGAAGAAACTTTATTAGAAACTTACCAGAATGATACACTATATAGGAGACAGAGGAATCCATCCTAGGGCAAGTATCTTTTCACCCCTACAATGATTCCCTATGTTCACTGCAGATGAGCTGAACTATAATGCTTCTCTTAATCCAGAGGGTGGGATAGAGGAGGAAAGTCCTGCTCAGTGGCCTCAATTACCATTTTATTAGAGCATGGCTCTTCCTCTTTCAACAAACTAGAACAAGACAAGCCCGGTAGATATAACACTGACTTTTCAGACAGTAGAACCAGCAACCAAGAACCAAGGAGATATTAAGTTCCCCATTTTTCATGAACCTACTCCCAAACTCTGTTAACTGAATAATTACTATACTCAGGTTTTTTTGTTTTTTTTTTTGAGTTGGAGTCTCACTCTGTTGCCCAGACTGGAGTGCAGTGGCTGCTCCCGGCCACCGCAGCCTCGACCTGCTGGGCTCCGGCGATCCTTCCGCCTCAGCCTTCCAAGTAGCTGGAACTACAGGCACGCGCTACCACGCCCGGCTGATTTTTTGATTTATTGTAGA
>CAUYQG010226360.1:0-10472 GCA_963574415.1 Tarsius wallacei
CCCAGCAGGTCGAGGCTGCAGTGG
The DNA here is from genome assembly GCA_963574415.1 of Tarsius wallacei. Taxonomy (NCBI): domain Eukaryota; kingdom Metazoa; phylum Chordata; class Mammalia; order Primates; family Tarsiidae; genus Tarsius; species Tarsius wallacei. The sequence continues at coordinate 25 of CAUYQG010226360.1, forward strand.
CTGGGAGCATGCCACTGCACTCCAGTCTGGGCGGCAGAGTGAGACTCCCAACTCAAAAAAAAAAAAAAAGAAAGAAAGAAAAAACCTGTGACTATGGCACACTATTTAAACTAAGACAGGTTCTTATATTCTCTGGGCCTCAGTCTCCCCATCCACCAAACAGAGGCTTAGCAATGTTTTAGGCTCTTTCTACCTCTGATAATTGTAATTCCAGTAAGGAAGGTCCTGCCCACCCCTTGCCCTTCACCTATACCTCCACTTGGGTCCAGGCGCACAAACAGGAAACGTGACGCCACAGTGGATGAGCAGCCCATTTCTCAGCAGCATGGGCGGGCTCATAGGAGAACAAAGAGTTCCTGAACTTTACAGCGAGAGCCAGACTCTATGCCCCAAGACCTTTCTCCAACAGTGTGGGAGGAGGACATTGTTCATGTTTGGCTGGGCCTCCCCCGCCACCCCCACCGCTGGTCTATTCATAGGAGGCCCTGCGGCCCAGAAGGGGCAGATTCACAGTCTCAGGAAGTGACATAGTGACAGAAGACAGTGGAGCGTGGGAAGCATTAGGGCTCCAGCTCAGGCCCCTGTGACCTTAGGGAAGCCCCCAGGGGGCTACATGTGGGGTTGGCAGGGTCTGGTCTGTCCTGAGGTTTCTTTTCTGCAGGCTGTAGTGTCCCGTGACACTACTGATCATTACCGGTGCCTCAGTCCCAAATCTCTCTCTTACCATGCGGCCCTAGGAAATTTCTTGGTCTTCCTGTGACTCAGTTTCCTCACTTGTGAAGCTGGAACAACAACAATCCCTACCACATGGAGTTTCTGGATGAATAAAAGGCAGCGTCCTAGAAAGCACCTAGAACAGGGTCTGGAGTGAGTAAAAAATGCCCTGTAAGCATGAGCTACCACTGTTTTATTACTTGCTTAACCTGGTTTCTGGATCACTTCCCTTTCCCAATTTGCCCATCTGTAAAAGGGACAAGCAGAACCCAAAGAGCCCTACTGGCCCTACAGGCCATGTCCAAGCCCCACCACTCAGAGAAAGCCAATCTGAAGATCAGTCTGAGCCAAGCACAGCAGGCAAAGGAAACCCTGTGGGGAAAGGCAGGAAATCCTAGGATGCCTTGCTAGAGCAGATGGATGTGGGGTTTGGCTGCTGTCCTGGGTTGTCGGGCACCAGAGAAGGCCTCCAGCTGCACCCAGACTCAATAGCAGAGAAAGAGGCCTTGGTCCATACCCAGTTCACCCCGGAGAGGACAACCTTTTGAAGAGGGTAACAAGATGCAGCAGAACACCTTGGTCCTGGATTTATCTCTGTTCCTACCTCTGCCCCTGATCCACATGAGTAAAAGTAGAGGCTCCTGGGCTGGGCGCTGTGGCTCGCATCTGTAATCCCAGGACTCTGGGAAGCCAAAGTAGGAGGACTGCTTGAGCTAAAGAGTTCAAGGCCAGCCTGGGCAACAAAGCAAGACCACAAGGTCTCCATAAAAAATTTTAAAAAACTAGCCAGGCATGGTGCCACATGCCTGTAATCCCAACAACTCAGGAGGCTGAGGCAGGAGAATCATTTGAGCCCAAGAGTTCCAGGCTGCAGTGAGCTGTGATGGAGTCACTGCACTTCAGCCTGGGCGACTGAGGGAGATCCTGTCCCTAAAAAAAAAATTTCTTTTAAAGAGGAGACACCCGTCACACATTTTATTGTTTCTCTGTCTGATTATAGCCATCCTAGTGTATGTGGAGTGGTGGCTTAATGTGGTTTTGATTTGCATTTTCCTACTGATGCAGGGCATTTTTTCATGCAATTACTGACCTTTGTAAGTCTTCTCTGGAAAGCTCTTTCCAATTTGTGACCATTTTTTAATTGAGCTTTTTAAATTGTTATTACTAGCCGGGCTCGGTGGCTCAGCTTGTAATCCTGCGCCTTGGGAGGTTGAGGTGAGTGGATTGCCTGAGCCCGCGGGTTCGAGACCCGCCTGGGCAACTTGGTGAGACCTCATCTCTACAATAAATAAAAAATTAGCTGGGCGTGGTAGCGCGTGCCTGTAGTTGCAGCTACTTGGAAGGCTGAGGCGGAAGGATCGCCTGAGCCCAGCAGGTCGAGGCTGCGGTGGCCGGGAGCGGCCACTGCACTCCAGTCTGAGCGACCGAGTGAGACTCCGACTCAAAAAAAAAAATTGTTATTACTGATTTGTAAGAGTTCTACATAGTATATTCTAAAATTTCACTTTTAATTGCATGTTTATCGATAGATTACCATAGCAATGTCTTCTCACAATATAATCTGCAGCAGGCTGACTTCCTGTATTATTTTTCAGCTTAAGAACAGCTTTTGTCTTGCTTGACAATACAGCTTTCTCTCTTTGTACTTTCTCCTATGTCTGTGCTCTCACCTGGTTGTGATCTCTACATCTGTGTAATAAAAAGCATTAAAGGCCACTTTTAGAGGTGAAAAAATAAAAATAAAAAAAATAAAGAGGAGATACCAGGCCGGGCACAGTGGCTCAAGCCTGTAATTCCAGCGCTTTGGGAGGCCGAGGTGAGAGAAGTGCCTGAGTCCAGGGGTTCGAGACCAGCTTGGGCAACTTGATGAGACCTCGTCTCTAATATCAATAAAAAAAAAGAGGAGACACCGTCATCTTACCTCCGAGAAGAGGTGACTCACTCTGGCAGGCTGCTGTCTCTCACCTCTGAGACATGAGAGGGTGAGTAGTTCTGCCTCCCTCTGCTCCTCAGAGAGAATGTCCAGAATTTTGACTGGGTCTACATGTTCTCACTTGCTGAGTGAGCATCCTCAAATACTTGCTTCACCAGCAGCTATGAGAATGAAAGTCTGATGAGGGCAGCAGGAAAGTCATGCTTTCCAGGGCAGTGGCTCTCAAAGTGGGGCCCACAGACAAATGCTGTGTGTTTCTCCGTGAGCCGGCACCAAAATTGAGAGTAATTCATTTGTACTGTATTTTAACTAAGTATCAGTCCACAAAGGGAAGAGCCAGGCATGGAGGCTCACGCCTGTAATCCCAGTACTTTGGGAGGCTGAGGTGAGAAGATTGCCTGAGCCCAAGGGTTCGAGACCAACCTGGCAACATGGTGAGACCTTGTCTCTACAATAAATAAAAAAATTAGCCAGGTGTGGTGGCACATGCCTGTGGTTCCAGCTACTTGGAAAGCTGACGCAGAAGGATCTCCTAAGCCCAGCAGGTTGAGGCTGCGGTGGCCATGAGTGTGTCAGTGCACTCCAGCCTGGGCGACAGAGTGAGACTCCAACTCAAAAAGAAAGAAAGAAAGAAAGAAAAGAACTGTGCTAAGACATAAAGCAAGATGCAAGAGAAGTAGAATCAAGATTCTGCCTCCTGGGAGTGCCCTTTTGGCTGCAACAGGCCCATGCTCAACGTGTGTTGCTGGGATGACTCACCCAGGCAAGCTTTTCCTCCTGGATCCTAGAACATTTCAACCGGCAGCAAGGACAATGGGCCTCACAGTATCTGCTGGCACTGAGAGATGGCATCTTTTTATGTAGTAAGAGGGCTGGCTCTGTCTCAGCACAGCCGGGAAGGCTGGGCTGGGACCAGCCATGCCACTCAGAGGAAGCCATTTTGAATTTAGTGTTTAAAAAGCTGTCCACAGAGGAAAACAAGAAAGCTGACAGTCCTAAGAAGCAGTGCACTAGCTCCCTTGAAGATGCTCAGTTGAGGGTCTCTGTATGACCAGGTTTTGATGAAGGATGTAGACTTTTTTTTTTAAGTTGAAGTCTCACCCTGTTGCCCAGGCTGGAGTGCAGTGGCACGCTCATGGCCACTGCAGCCTCAACCTGCTGGGCTCCGGCGATCCTTCCACCTTGCCTTCCAAGTAGCTGAAACTACAGGCAAACTCTACCACTCCCAGCTAATTTTTTATTTATTGTGGAGACAAGGTCTCACCAAGTTGCCCGGGCGGGTCTCGAACCTGTGGGCTCAGGCAATCCACTTGCCTTGGCCTCCCAAAGTGCTGGGATTACAGGCTGAGCCACTGATCCCGGCCAACTTTTTTTTTTTTTGAGTTGAAGTCTCACTCTGGCACCCAGGCTGGAGTGCAGTGGCATGCTCAGCCACTGCAGCCTCCACCTGCTGAGCTCAGGTGATCCTTCTGCCTCAGCCTTCCAACTAGCTGGAACTACAAGCTACGCCCAGCTAATTTTTTTATATTTATTGTAGAGATGAGGTCTCGCCAAGTTGCCCAGGCTGGTCTCGAACCAGTGAGCTCAGGCAATCCTCTCACTTCGGCCTCCCAAAGTACTGGGATTATAGGCATGAGCCATAGCGCCCGGCTGGATGTAGAATTTTTAATTAGGTAGAGACTTCGTATAGTTGAAGGGAATCTTGGCTTTTATGGCTTCGTATAGTTGAAGGGAATCTTTGCTTTTATGGCTTTAGAGGCTCAAGGAGAGGCAGGATGTGGGTTTTTGTGTTTTGAATGTGTGTGTATGTGTGTATTTTGCTTTTTTTTTGAGATGGGGTAGTCACCAGGCTGGAGTGCAGTGGCTATTCACAGGCGTGTTCATAGCTTACTGTAGCCTCAAATTGTTGGTCTCAAGAGATCCTCCTGCCTCAGCTCCCCAAGTAACTGGGACTATGAGCTCACACCACCACCCCTGGCAGGATATGAACCCTGGAAGCCTCCTTGTCCTGCCGCCATTCATTCAATCAACCCACGTTTACTGAGAGCCTACTCTGTGCAGCCCAGTGCTGTTCTAAGCACTGAGGATTTAGCACCGAACTGAACACAATGGTTATAAAGAAAATAAAAGCTGTTGACATGTTAGAATGTGACTGGGACGGGGCACTGAACAGGGATGGGTTCTTTGTGCTGGCCTCTCTCTGGGGTCCCCCAAGCCAATAGTGTGCTGGAGTCGCTTCATGTGGGCTTGCATGACCCAATTGTTAAATTTTCAAGAATCTGGCAACCCAGTTGTTAAAACACAGCCTTTATGAAATATTAAATTATATAAACCTGCAATGAAATAAACTGCATTAGGAACAAAGATAATAATAAAAACTCCCACTTCCCAATTTTTTTTTACTACATTTTATTCTCTTGAGGCTATTTGCGTCTGTTGTATCTAGCTATAGTGGAAAATATACATCAGCATGTTGCTGTGTACCTATTCCTGCTCCGCTCAAGTGGTACCTTGACATGGGCCTTGGTGGAAATATTCACACTCGGAAATTGGCAAAGACCACATACCAGGGCTTTGGCTTTTCAATTAGCTGGTCAAGAAACTTTTTTTTTTTTTTTGACTTGGAGTCTCACTCTGTGACCCAGACTGGAGTGCAGTGGCCACTCCCGCCCACTGCAGCCTTGACCTGCTGGGCTCCGGCGAGCCTTCCGCCTCAGCCTTCCAAGTAGCTGGAACTACAGGCGCGCGCTACCACGCCCAGCTAATTTTTAATTTATTGTAGAGATGAGGTCTCGCCAAGTTGCCCAGGCGGGTCTCAAACCCGCGGGCTCAGGCAATCCACTCACCTCAGCCTCCCAACGCACTGGGATTACAGGCTGAGCCACCGAGCCCAGCTCAAGAAACCTTTATTAGCACAACACTGCCTCCAGGCCTGCCGTGTTTGGGAGGCTACATTCTTCCGGTGGGAGGGGAGAGTCTGACAGTGTAGCCCAACTCTCCAGGGATGGGGGTGGCCCAGTCACGTGAATATGAGCTTTCCTCTTCCTTTGTTAAGGCTTCTGCAATGAAGCAAGTCTGGACTCTAAGTAGATCTGTCTGCTCCTGCTTCTCCAACCGCTCTCTTTAGTATTTATATCAAGGATTTGTAAGAGAGTGACTCATTCGTTCATTTGTTTGTTTATTTATTTTTGGTAATTTAAATCCCAGTTTAAGTATCCTAGGGAGATAAAAATGTACAGAAACTTTGCAGATAATTTCTTTGTGTAAATGTGTATGGTCACCTGAGTTTGTCTAGATTTCCTACACTGAATCTCTTTCCTTCAAGGACATAATTGTTGTGATAACAGCTGAGTAAAGTTATTATTACTTCTACAAATAATAATGATAACAGCACTGCCATTCAGTAGCACCCTATACCAGGCAGTAGGCATTTAACTCTAAAATCCATACCAACCCATTTTACACACAAGGATGCTGGGGTTCAATAACTTGCTCAAGGCAAGGCTGCCCCTCTGAAGTTTCCCCAGAAGACTTTTTCCCTCCCTCAGCTGTGACCCTGTGACCCTCCTTAGACAGGCAGAATTCTGTAACACAGCTGGGTGTGGTGGCTCATGGTAATCTCAGCACTTTGGGAGGCATAGGCCTGAGCCCAGGAGTTCAACACCAGTCTGGGCAACTGGGCGAGACCTTGTCTTTATAATAAATCAAAAAATTAGCCAGGTGTGGTGGCACATGCCTGTAGTTCCAGCTACTTGGAAGGCTGAAGCATAAGGATTGCCTGAGCCCAGCAGGTCGAGGCTGCGGTGGTTGTGAGTGTGCCACTGCACTCCAGCCTGGGCAATAGAGTGAGACTCCAACTAAAAAAAAAAAGAATTCTGTAACACTACAAGGTCCCCATCTCTGATGGCATTGGTGGACTTGTAACTATCCAGTTTAGTATCAGTAATCCCCTCCCCCCACTCCCCACCAGAGCAGAAGTGGCTAAATCCTCCCCCAAGTTCACTCACTTACACCTGGCCAATCTTTATAGGTTCTAGCCAGATTGGCTTTTCAGCCTTAGAGATGCTGTCAGCAACAACAAAAAAATCCTTCCAAGGCATGCCTCTCCTCATTGAGCTGAAATTTCCCGCTGTTGCTTACAACCATCATCTCTCTGATCTGTCCACCTTCTCAATTTATCAGCCCCAGACATTTACTGAGCACTTCCCATGTTGAATTTCCATGCCATGGAATGAAATCCTAAGCACTCAGTTAAATCTGCACATAGAAATATTCATTCTCGCCGGGTTCGGTGGCTCGGCCTGTAATCCTGCGCCTTGGGAGGCTGAGTGGATTGCCTGAGCCCACGGGTTCGAGACCCGCCTGGGCAACTTGGCGAGACCTCATCTCCACAATAAATCAAAAAAATTAGCCGGGTGTGGTAGCGAGTGCCTGTAGTTCCAACTACTTCGAAGGCTGAGGTGGAAGGATCGCCGGAGCCTAGCAGGTCGAGGCTGCGGTGGCGGGGAGCGTGCCACTGCACTCCAGTCTGGGCGACAGACTGGGTGAGACTCCAACTCAAAAAAAAAAAAAAAAGAAATATTCATTCTCCCTTCCTCAGCATGGCTCTGGTTAACATATGAAAACAGAATTTGCTACACAAAACACCCATCCACAGATAGAGTTTTAGGCAACCACAAACAGATGCAGACCCAGCCCCGGCTGGGAGCCAAGACCCCTTAAAAGAAGCCCTGCCCCCACTTTTGAAAGTGTTTTGGCTTTCCCCACAGATGCCAGGCGAATTCCTCTGGGGGACAGCTGGCCTACCACTCAAGGACTTGTGGTTCCCTAAGGCAGAAGAAAGGCAGGCAGCTGCTCCTCTGCGTGCAGATGTTGCCAACCCTAACGTCACTCCTCGCCCCAGGCCTGCTGCTTTTTCTGAGCCCCTCCAGTCACCAGGGCTGTCAGGATTCTGGAACAGCTGGAGGGATAGCAGGATGACTTGTTCTCATATCTTCTTCTCTCTGCCTGAAACACTCTTCCCCCTTTACCCTCTAACTCCCACGGGCTCTGTTTAAAGGTCATTTTCTCAGGAAAGCCTTCCCCTACCATCTCCCTAGACAGGATCAGGCCCTGACTTCATGGTTCTTGCTGTGCAATTAGTTGTCAAAACAACTGTCAGTCGGGCACGGTGGACTCACACCTGTAATCCCAGCACTCTGGGAGGTGGAGGAGAGAGGACTGCCTGAGTCCAGGGGTTCGAGACCAGCCTGGGCAACTGGGCGAGGCCTTGTCTCTAAAATAAAGCATAAAATTAGCCGGGTGTGGTGGCACGCACCTGTGGTTCCAACGACTTGGAAGGCTGAGGCAGAAGGATGCCTGAACCCAGCAGGTCGAGGCTGCAGTGGATGTGAGTGTGCCACCGCACTCCAGCCTGGGCAAGGGTGAGACTCCAACTCAAAAAAATAAATAAACAAAAACAAATAAACAACTGTTGTCTCCCAAGCTAAATTATGACCTCTACACAAGCAGGGATTGTGTTGATCTTGTTCCTCGCTACATCTGAGATATCTAGCCCAGGACTTAGTAGGTGCTCCATAAATTCTGGATGAGTTAATAAATAAATGAATAGATGGGTGGTGGCTCAGTGAACGCTGAATGCATATCTAATTCACAGCATAAGTCTCTGGAACAGGTGCATATTTTAGAACCTTAGTTTCTGGTGCCCAAACTGACAAGAGGGGTCTTAAAAGTTGGCGTTCCTTTGAGGACAACAGCTGCATGTTTCTGCAGGTTTTGGGTTTGGGCATCCATTTCCTGTGGGTTTGAACTGTTTTCCTGCTTTTTGCTTAACAGAAGGTATTTCTCAGAGATAAGTTTGCTAGACTTGTGTCATTTGGCAGACAGGAAAACTGAGGCTCCCATGGGACCCACAGCTGGCAGCACCAGCACCAGGTGGAATGTGACCATCTCACTTTCAGCCCAGAGCTCTTTTCAGTGTCCTGCCCCAAAGGGAGCCAAGTTCAGGGCATTTAAAGCAAGGTTCCTGAAGACGAGAGCACCTAGACAGAAATGGATTGAAAAATTATTATTAAGAACTAATCACTGGGCATGGTGGCTCATGTCTATAATCTCAGCACTTTGGGAGGTCAAGACTTGTGTTATTTGGCATACAGGGAGAATCTCTTGAGCCCAGGAGTTCAAGATCAGCCTAGGCAATGTAGTGAGACCTCTTCTCTACAAAACAAAAAAAACTGGGGCAGGGCACAGTGGCTCATGCCTGCAATTCCAGCACTTTGGGAGACTGAGGCAAGAAGATTGCTTAGGTCCAGGAATTCAAGACCAGCCTAAGCAACATAGTGAAACTTAATCTCTACCCCCTAAAAAAGAAATACTAAAAAATAAAATAAAATAAATTAATCAGGTGTGTTGGTACCCACCTATAGTCCCTGCTACTCAGGAGGCTGAGGTAAGAGGATTACCTGAATTTAGGAGGTCAAGGTTGCAGTGAGCTGTGATCGTGCACTACAGCTGGGTGACAGAGTGAGACCCCAACTTAATAATAATCATCACTGAAAGGTACCTATAGAAACCTAGAAGCCGGGCTCGGTGGCTCAGCCTGTAATCCTGCGCCTTTGGGAGGCTGAGGTGAGCGGATTGCCTGAGCCCGTGGGTTCGAGACCCGCCCAGGCAACTTGGCGAGACCTCATCTCCACAATAAATCAAAAAAATTAGCCAGGTGTGGTAGTGCGCGCCTGTAGTTCCAGCTACTTGGAAGGCTGAGGTGGAAGGATCGCCGGAGCCCAGCAGGTCGAGGCTGCGGTGGCCGGGAGCGGCCACTGCACTCCAGCCTGGGTGACAGAGTGAGACTCCAACTCAAAAAAAAAAAAGAAACCTAGAAGAAACTTAGCTTATTCTTAGTTTAGTCTTTTTGCCTCAGCGTAGCCATTAGAAAGCGTTCAGGCCGGGCTCGGTGGCTCAGTCTGTAATCCCGCGCTTTGGGAGGCTGAGGTGAGCAGACTGCCTGAGCCCGTGAGTTCAAGACCCGCCTGCAACTTGGTGAGACCTCATCTCTACAATAAATCAAAAAATTAGCAGGGCGTGGTAGCGCGCGCCTGTAGTTCCAGCTACTTGGAAGGCTGAGGCAGAAGGATGGCCGGAGCCCAGCAGGTCGAGGCTGCGGTGGCCGGGAGCGTGCCACTGCACTCCAGTCTGGGCGACAGAGTGAGACTCCAACTCAAAAAAAACCACAAAAAACAGATATTCTGCTGCAGGACAAACAGCAGCCTATCCCATACCCCTCCTAGGCAAATCTCCTTCAGATGCAAGAACAGGACAGTCCAACCACTCATGGTTTAGCATAATAATCTCTAGTAAACTTTTGATTCCTTGTCAAGGCCTAAGTCTTAAAAGTAATAATATTACACCCCACCTTTGGTCAAGGAATTTGAGTTGCAAATTTCTAACAAGTCTCTTGCAGGAAACCCCTCCCCCCAGGGTTAACCTACGTGACACAAAGAAGCCCCACCATGGCAGCAATCATGTAACTAACCCACCATCAGCCTGCTGTCCATCATCTGACATCATCAGTACCTGCGCTTGTCTGCTCCTTTGTGATAACATGGAAGCAGACCACCACTCGATCACCTTAATGATCCTCCCCCGTTTAGGGGAATGGTTAAAAGGGCTCAACCACAAGCAACCAGCGGCCATTGCCTTGCTAGACTCTGGTGTGGCCATGTGCTCTTTGAGCCATGGCTGTCGCCATGTTTTCTGGCTTTGGTCCCCTCCCCCACCTTGGGGAGGTAGATCTTCTTTCTCC
>CAUYQG010226361.1:0-13410 GCA_963574415.1 Tarsius wallacei
TCCAGCAAGAAGCAGCCAGAAAGAGTAACGACACACTTCTCCCAAATAAACAGAAAAGGTGGGAATGAAGGGCGCAGGAAACAGTCAGAAGGGCCCCCCCAAGATGGTGCCAAATACTACAGGGTCACATGGAAACAGCAAAGGCCCTAAGTTCCAGCTTCCCCCTATACGATTTCTCGCGCCCGCGAAGTTCAAACTTGCTAGCCAACAATCTCCTCCTATGACAAATCAGCCTTATAATACCCTCCAATGGTAATCTCGATCCACCCTATTTCCACTCTGCTCTACCCAATAGAATGCTAGCACGACCTCTTCCTACCCTCGCCAAACTAATAAATACAGCCTCTCCCTACATAACTCTCTCTCTCTCTCTCTCCCTCTACCTCTGTAGCCGCCACTTTAATAATAATCTCTTGGTCCCCAACGGGTGTGGAGTTATTACTGGCACCCAAATACTTTCAGTTTCAGAAAAGCTTCCATGAATGTGATAATTGTAAATATATTTTTCCATTTATCAAAAAAGACTTCAGTAAAATTTATGGTCTTAATTAAAATTATTTTGTTTAACTAGGACAGCTTAAAAATGTAACAGCATTTAAATTGGATATATTTTTATACATTGTAGCTTGTTTCTATATAAATCAAACATACCTAAAGGCAAAAGATATTTAAACTTTCCATATTTATATAAATTAACTAATTTATTTCAACTTCAACATTTTTTACAATATTCAACCTCATTTTCCAGGGTTATATGTTTATCTGTTTAACAGTGCAGAATAAAATGTAAAAATTTTGTAGTTACTGAGATTATCATTCTCTTACATTGCCAGGATTTTGAAATATCATTCTTGGGATTTTGCATGCTTTTGTGATGAAGTGTTGTTATGTAACTTCAACTTGAATTTGTATTATTTACATTTCTTTATGTAATTTCAGAAGAAATACTAAACATCTGAGTCCTGGACAATGCTTATAAACTAGCAACTGAAGAGATTTAAAAAAAAAAAAGAAAAACAATCTCATTACAATAACATCAAAACAAATAAAATACCTAGAAATATGCTTAACCAAGGAGTTTAAAGATATGCACACTGAAAACTGCAAAATATTCATGAAATAAATTGGAAAAGACACAAATAAATAGAAAGCATCTTGTGCACATGGACTAAAAGTGTAAACGAAAAATACAATTTAAAGCTCCCAACTGACTGAAATAATTCCTCTGGGTCAAGGGAAACCTGACAAACTAAATTCCAGGCCATGATAGAAGAGGAGGTCTGACAGAACTCATTGTGCCCTCTCCTTTGTGGAGTTTTAGGCACAATTGACCAGCATTAACATTAAAATAGAGGTGATAAGACTGGGAAAATAGACTCCGTGGCAATAAGATACTGAATTCTCACCTGACTTATCACATGACAGATAACATGCTCTAAAGAAAATGAAAATACTTTACCCAAAAATATATTTATGTGATACATGTTGAAGTGATTCTGCAAAGTTGTCTCTTGAAGAAATTTGCATCTGTGGAGAATCTTCTTCCCTAGGGAGAGTCTGACATCCCCCTAGGACATACGGCACTTATTCTTTCTGAAGTCTACTACTTAGAGATTTTATCTACATATCAAGAACCTTAGCTTCAACAATTTCCCCTTATCTTAACTCAAACATTTATTTTGCAGATTGCAAATTCTTTACACAGAGCATAACTCTTTCTACCGATCAGCTGTCAGAAAATTTTTGAATCCACTTGTGAGCTGTAAGCTCTCTGCTTGGAGATGTTCCATCTTTTGCTCGCAACCAATGTAAACATTACAAGAATTAATTTCTGTTTTGCTTGTAACTTTCATCTCCTTAAAGTGTATATTACCGAGCTGTAATTGAACCACTGTTGGCGCATGTTCTCAGGACTGTGCCTCCAGCCTTGGTCACTCAACATTGGGCTCAGCATAAACCTCATCAAACATATTTTGGCAGAACTTAAATATTTCATTGTCAGAAAAATAAATATTGATAAAATGTCTATACTAAGCAAACAAACTTGCAGATTCAATGCTCTCTCCATCAAAATGCCAGTGGCATTTTATTTTTACGGAAATAGAATATAACAATCTTAAAATAAATAATTTAATAATAACACAAATATTTAGAATAAGCAAAGCAGTATTGAGTAAACAAAAAACTGGAGAATCACATTTTCTGACTTCAAACTATATTGCAATGCTAAAGTAATCAAAAATTTATGACACTGGAGTAAAGACAAGCATATAGACTTGTGGAATAAGTACTATAATACCCTCTCCAAATCTAATCTTTCTTGCATACCCAGTTCATTTTATTACAGAGACTAGAGCTTTTTTCCAGAAATATGTGTATAATTGTCACTTTTCTGCTTTAAAACTATTTGATGGCTCCCATTTTTTTCTTAGAATACAGAATAAAATTCTTAACATTGCTATAAGGACCTGCATAGTCTGAACCCAACCTAACTCTCTAGATCAATATATAAACAAATTTATTTTCCTTTTCTATTTTTAAAAATATCAATAGATTTGGAGGTTACAAATAGTTTTTATCTGTGCTTTAAGAATACCCACCATCCCCACTTGTGCACATTGTACCCAATAGGTGATTTTTTTGTGCCTCTTCCATTTCCCCCTCCCCCTTCTGAGCCTTCATTGTTGTCTTTGCATATCCTCAGTTTACCTCCCACTTAAAAGTTAGAACGATGCAGTGTTTTGTTTTCTATTCCTGAGTTAGTTCATTTAGAATGATATTCTCTTGAGCCTCATCAGCCTTAGCTGGGGAGCGATTGGGCGTTCGCCATCCTAAAGAGATGTTCTCATCCATGGTGCACCTGGCCCCGGCGAACCCCTTCAACGTGCCCCACCTGCAGCTGGTGCACACAGGCCTGGCAGAGCCCCCGCGGTAGCCCCCGCGGACCCACCCCGCTGCACCCGCCACCTGGCCACAGCCGCGGTGGAAGAGAACAGTTGTGAATTTGGCTCCATGAAGTGTTATGCACTGTGTGGCGTCAGTGAGGTCTTAAGTTGTGGTCTGACACAACTTGTCTTTCCCCTGGATTTAGTGAAATGCCGCATGCAGGCGGACTCCCTAAAGTACAAGAGCATATTTAATGGATCCTCAGTTACATTTAAAGAGGTTGATGTTTGAGGTTTAGCTAAAGGATAGCCCTTGACTTTCATTGGCAACTCCATGCAGGGGCTCTGCAAATTTGGTTTTTATGACGTCTTTAAGGCCTTATTCAGCAACATGCTTGGAGAGGAGAATGCTTACCTCTGGAGCATATCACTGTATCTGGCTGCCTCTGCCAGTGCTGAATTCTTTGCTGACATTGGAAGCTGCTAAGGTTCGAATTCAAACCCAGCCAGGTTATGCCAACACTTTGAGGAATGCAGCTCCCAAAATGTATAAGGAAGAAGCTCTAAATGCATTCTACAAGGGGGTTGCTTCTCTCTGGTTGAGATAGATACCATACACCATGATGACATTTGCCTTCTTTGAATGTACTGTGGAAGCATTGTACAAGTTTGTGGTTCCTAAGCCCCACAGTGAATGTACAAAGGCAGAGCAGGTTGTAAAATTTGTGGTGGGTTACATAGCTGGAGTCTTTTGTGCAATTGTTTCTCACTGCTGATTCTGTGGTATCTGCGTTGAATAAAGAGAAAGGAAACAGTGCTTCTCAAGTCCTTCAGAGACTGACTTGGATTTAAAGGTGTGTGGAAGGAACCGTTTGCCCATATAATCATGATTGGCACTCTGCACTGCAGGGGTTCATCTACGACTTTGTGAAGGTCTACTTCAGGCTCCCTTGCCTTACTCCCCCAGAGATGTCAGAGTCTCTAAAGAAGAAACTTGTTTTAACTCAGTAGATACATCAAAGCAATTGTGGACTGAATCTGCTTGTTGATCAGTGTTGAACAAAGTGTAAAAGGAACTTTTATATATTTGACAACATAGGAAATTATCTATTCCTGACATAATTACTATAGTATTCATGCTTAAAACAAGAGTTTCAAATTTACTGTTGAAAAAACCCAACTGTTCATGAAAAAAAAATAGAATGCTATTCTCCGAGTCCATCCAAGTTGCTGCAAAAGATATTATTTCATCTTTTTTGACAACTGCATAGCATTCCATGGTGTATATATATATCATATATTCATTATCTGCTCATCAACTGATGGGAATTTAAGTTGATTCCACATCTTTGCAATTGGAAATTGTACAATGAAAACACAGGTGAAGGTTTTTTTTTTAATACAACAACTTCTGTTCCTTTGAGTAAATAACTAGTAGTGGGATAGCTGAATCAAATGGTAGATAAACTTTTAGTTCTTTGAGAAATCCCCATACCCGTTTCCAAAGAGGTTGTGCTAATTTACACTCCCACCAACAGTGCATAAGCATTCCCTTTCTTCCACATTCAATCCAACATCTATTTTATTTTATTTCTTTAATAATGACTATTCTAACTGGTATAAGGTTATATCTCATTGTGGTTTTAACTTGCATGTCCCTGATGATGAGGAATGTTGAGCATTTTTTCATTTGTTTGTTGACTATTTGTATATCTTTTTTAAGAGGTATAAATTCATGTCATTTGCCCATTTATTGATGGGGTTATTTGCTTTATTAATGCTGATTTGTTTGAGTCCTAAGTAGATTTTGGATATTAGCCCTTATCTGATGTTGTTAATTATCTATTTTGCCATGCAGAGCTTTTTAAATTAAGTCCCACTTGTTTATTTTTTGTTGTTGCTGTTGCATTTGCTTCTGGGGTTTTAGTCATAAATTTGTTGCCTAGGAAGGTGTCCGGAAGAGTTTTCTCTGAAGTTTTGTTTTAGGTTTTTATGGTTTAAAGTCTAACATATTATGGAAAAAAAATGCATGGATTAAAAAAATTTGGCACCAAAATATACATGTATTAACTTGTCATAACATGTCTTAACAGACTCCAGTTTGAGGCACTAAGAAGGATAGAACGTTAGCTTGACAAGAGCCTCTATCAGAACAACATTATTTCTACTAAAGGTGAAGCAAGAACAAACATTACATTTAAGGGGAAACTTGGATAAGAGAATGGTAAAATAACTGGTGCTTTACAAAAGTATATGGGGGCCAATGTTCCAAAGAAAGTAGCAGTTAACAAAGGGATAACTCATTTTAGGAAGAGATGAGACAACATTGGAGATACAGCCTGATGCAGAAAATAATCTACTTCAATTTTCTGTTTCTTAATTTTCAAATTTTTATTTTAAAGATGTGGAGTACAATTCAGGGTTAGGTATACAAATGTTCATTATGCAGGTACCCTTGTTCATGAGTTGTGCTCCCTACTCCCCCAGCGGATTCCCCTTACTGCCCATCCCGCCTCCTCCCTCCTGGGCAGTTTCCCGCCACTGCCAATCCTTTTCTTATATTATTACGATAATTGTTCAATGTCCACTTATGAGTGAGAGCATGTGAACTCAGTTCTTTGTCTCTATGATGGATCACTCAGTATTAAAGACTTCAAGTCCATCCAAGTTGCTGAGACATTCATAATTTTGTCCTTCTTTATGGTTGCATAATATTCCATTGTATATATCTACCACATTTTTAAAAATCCAGTCCTCTTTTGATCCAGTCCTCTATGATAGATCACTCAGTATTATAGACTTCAAGTCCATCCAAGTTGCTGAGACGTCCATAATTTTGTCCTTCTTTATGGTTGCATAATATTCCATCGTATATATCTACCACATTTTTTTAAATCCAGTCCTCTTTTGATGGACAGCACGGTTGGTTCCATGTTTTTGCTATTGTGACCAATGCTGCAATAAACATACGTGTGCAGGTATGTTTTTCATAGAGTGATTTGAGTTCCTTCAGGTATATTACCAGTAGGGGGATTGCAGGGTCCTATGGAAGGTCAATTTTTAGAACTTTTAGGAATTGCCAAACTGTTTTCCACAGAGGTTACACTAGTTTAAACTCTCAACAACAATGTAGAAGTGTTCTCTTTTCCCTGCATCCTCTCCAGCATCTGTTGTTTTTTGAGTTATTGATGATGGTCATCCTGACTGGAGTTACGTGGTATCATGGTGTGATTTTAATTTGCATTTCTTTGATGACTATGAGGTTGAACATTTTTTCATGTGTCTGTTAGCTGCCTGTATATCTTCTTTTGAGAAGTGTCTATTCATGACTTTTGCACATTTTTTAAATAGGGCTGTTTGTTTCTTTTCTTTTGGCACATTTGAGTTCCTTATAGATCCTAGATGTTTGGCCTTTGTCAGACATACAGTTGGCAAATATTTTTTCCCATTTTGTGAACTGTCTCCCCACTCTCCTGATGGTTTATTTTGCTTTGCAGAAGCTTTTCAGTTTGATGAGGTCCCACTTGCTTATCCTATCTCTTATGTCATGAGCACCTGGGGTTTTGGTCAGGAATTGGTTGGTTGCCAGTTCCAATTTCCATAAGGGTGTCTCCTGCATTGTTTAAGGTTCTTATAGTTTGAGGTTTTACTTTTAGGTCTTTGATCCATTTAGAGTTGATTATTGTGTATGGTGATAGCTAGAGGTCTTTTTTTAATCTTCTGCATATGGTTAGCCAGGTTTCCCAGCACAAATTCACTGAATAAGTTCTTCTCTCCTCAGTGGGTGGTTGTGTAGGCTTTGACAAAGATGAGTTGGTTGAGAAATTGAGGTTTTGCTTCCAGAATCTCTATCTTGTTCCATTGGTCTATATGCCTGTTCTTGTACCAATACCAGGCTGTTTTTATTACTGTAGCCTTGTAATAAAGTTTAAAGAATGGCCAAATCTGCATGACCTGTTTGATTTGTGTGTCTACTTTCTCTTGGATTTCATTGACTCTCTCTGCCATTCATTTTTTGAATTATGTATGTTTCACCAGGGACAAGTCTTTCTGGTTAGGAGTCACTGCTTGGGAGCTGGCAGGATATTTTGTGGGTGTCAAATCATGCTGTCTTTTGTAAGCACCAGTGTTCCTGCACTGATTCAGTCTCATCTGTTGGGGAAAACTCTTCTCCTTTTATTTTATTTATGGTGTTATTATTTTTTAATTGTTAAAATTGCTATCATTGAAGTGGGGTTTTGTATTATTACAATTTTTTCTTTTGGGTGTGTGTGTTTTGTGTGCTGTGTATAGTCTAGTGGTTTCTTTTAGTGTCCTGACTTGTTTTCTCCCTGACTGAAAGGCTGCAGAGGTAGAGGCAGCAGTAGTGTGATGAGGGGGGCAGGGAAAATGGCAACCTCTTGTGACTGTGTCCTCAGGGAATTACTGATTCACAGTTATAGTGTTCAGGTTAGACAGGGCAGCTGCTTAATGCCAAGAGGTCCTGTTTCTTAGAGAGTTCTGGGGTGGGAGTCTGGGTGTGTGCCCTGTCGGTGCACAAAAGTTGCCCATCTCTTCACTTCCTTCCTTATTTGTGAGTAGCAGAAATAGAGGTAGTGGCTCTGCCAGAGAGCTGTGGAGGTGACCTCCCTCCTTTGATGTGTCTTTCTGAGAGGCAGAGTTGGCAGCAATGGTGGAGTCAGGGAGGACATTGGCTGGCACCACTTCACCAAGGTAATTAAGCTGGAGCGGGAAGATATTTTTCTTCTTGGGTGGGTGCTTTCTTTATTTCTGGCACAAGTACCAGGACCCCTGGCTGACTGAGAGCCTATCACTTCTTTGCTTTCGTGTAGGCAGGACCATGGAAGTCACAATGGCAAGTGACTGGCAGAAGCTTCAAAAGTCAATGTCCCCAATGTGATCAGATGGGTGTAAAGCCTTTTCTTGCCTGTGCATTGTCTTTTTTCTGGATCATCACAGGCTGCCAGAGTTCTGACTGGTTAGGAATCACAGAGGCGTGCCACCTTCTAGTTCCTCCCCTGCTTTATTGGAGGGAAAAAATAAATGGTGATAGTGTGAGTTGTGGGAGGACTATTTCTATTCCGTCAGTCGAGTGGCTTCCTGTGTTCAAGCCATCAGTGAAGTTCCCAGTTGAGTTCTGGATGAGTGCAATGAAAGGGACACCATTCAGGTGGAAGTGATGGCCTGGTTTGGGAACCAGAGAGGAAGAGTGCACACTTGGCACAGTCCATGGCTGCATAACGTAACCTGGGGTGTTCCTCTGTGGCAGATTGGTGGTAGCTGGTGCTGTATCTTAAAGGGAACAAGAGTCCCTTGATTTCCATGTGGAAATTAGTGGTGCTTCTGTCCATATTCTGGGAGGCTTTCTACATTTCCACAGAGTTAGGTATGAAAGATTCTGAGGAAAGGCTGAAGGTGTAACTAATGCTGCAGAGGTCTATGGGAAGTATGTAAAAACTCTCCCGGAAACTCACTCCAGCTTCTTGTATTAGGGCCACTCCTGCATTCATGGCTGGGGCCAAATCCCAAAGTGGATGGGGCTTGTTACCCTTTGTTCTCTGTCCCATATATCTTTCTAGTGAATTTCAGTATGGGCTTCCAGACAATACTCTGAAGAACAAGTATTTACACACTGCTTCAAGCCTTCTTTGTGAGAAAGGCACTCTACAGCTGTCCCCAGTTGGCCATCTTGTTAAATTAGATTTTTATAAACTTTCTGATGTTCCCTAATATTTTGTCATAGTTCAGATATCACCTCTCTGAGAAGCTTCTCCAGACTGCCTTAGCAAAAGTACTCAAACTCCTCACTTATTTTTTATGTTGCTTTCTATTTTGCTCTGCTGATCTATCTATCTATCTATCTATCTATCTATCTATCTATCTATCTATCTATCTATCATCTATCATCTATCTATCTACCATCATCATCCATTTATTTACTTATTTCTTTAGCATTTGCTTCTATTAGAAAAAATATCTATTTACCTATCTAACTATTGACTGCCTTGCCCCACTAGAATGTTAGGTTTATGATAGTAAAAACTTTGATTTTTTAATTTACTGCTGGATCACCAATACCTCACACAATCCTTTACTTATAGTAAATTCATTAAATTGTTTGTGAAATAAATGAGTGAACGCAATATATTTCACTATTTTTCTACTGATTTTTAGATGTTTGAACCAAAGGAAATCCCGTTCTAGAAAGAACAAATCCTAAAAACAAAGTTTTTGTTTGTTTGTTTTTTGCTTTTTTACAAATGTCAAGATCCCTGTTCCATAAAACTTTGTAAATTAAAATAATGGCAAAAAGTTTTACGTCAGAAAAAATAAGAAAAAAATACTAAGGAAATGTCAGTAAAATGAAGAAAAGTCAAATTGGGGGTGGTTCTTTAGAATATCTCTTGCCTGAGCCCATGATTAACAACAAAAGCGACAGAGGTCATAGAAAATAAGTTGATTAGTACAATTGTTGCAAGAATAAATAAAATTGTGACATAGTGTTTCTAAATATCTCAATCTCTAGTATTTATTAGTTAAACTGCAGTAGGGTAGTTTCTGGTATTCTTGAGAAAAGTTATATCTACGCCCTCAATTCACTTTTCAATCCTCATTTCAAAACAATTAATGAAAGACTTGCCTATTTATGTCATCCACTATTTTGATTTTTTAAATGATAAGAGCAGTCTAATAAAGTGTGAAGGGCTAATACTTTTTTTTAAGTTGCACATTTTATAAGAAGCTAAAATTAAAGAAAATCAACATACCAAATTACTAAGTTAATATAAAGTATGTGAGCTATAATTTTAGCTCTGAGAGTCATGTGAGTCCAAGACAAAGACAAAAAAAATAGGTAGACTAATGGAAAAAAAGTGGATATGTTCCCTAGAAGAAGACAATTTCCTCTAAAGCCAAATTTTTAAAAGTTGATTATTGTGTAAATCCTTATGTAAGTGTCTTGGGGTAACATAAAAGACTATGTTTTCTAATGCAGAAAGCTTGTGATTTTGGCAAGATGTGATGTGTTCTCTAGAAAATGTTGATAAAGCATCTTGGGAACATCCTTTCAGGCATCATGGTTCTTTCTAAATCCTAAAATTTAGTAGTGAAAATTCAATTTCAATTTCTGCTATTTCTAGCTTTGAGAAACGTGTGTTATATTCATTATGATATGACTGATATATGGTTTCTCCATCATTCATATTAGCCACCTATGATATTCATAGTAATGTCCTTTAAATCATGTCTGTAGAAGTCAATAGTGCATAGTGAAAGCACACACTACAGTTTATTTATTTACTCAGTGAAATATTCCTTGACAAGATGACTTTAGGTGCAGAACATTTCATTACCGTAAGCCTTCAGGATGAGAGATGGAGGTTGAAGGTGGAAGACAGCTGGTTTATGTAAACCTCAGGTACATTTTTTCAGTCTTATCAAGTGAAACACTTCAATCATAGATTCAAAAAATGGACAGTCTCTCACTGGCAGAAATTATTTTGGGGATGGAGGTAGCTTTTTCTCAACTTATTAAAAACAAAAACAGCCAGCAACAGTACATGTATCTTGAATTGTTATTGAGAAAAAAATCCAGAAAATTTTATAAGAGAAATAAAAGTATATTTAGAAGAAGAGTATTTGATGGCATAAACAAACAAATATGTCATACATTTAATCTTAAATATAAAGAAGATACAAACTTACAAAAATAAATTGGAAAAGTTGGAAGTCAATTCCAGAGTTGGAAGATGCAGTTGTTAAAAGCCTTTGCTCTGAGGAAGTTTAGATTATACTTTAGACAGGTTGAAAAAAAATCTTATGGATGCTGACCTCAATGAGCAACTGGAAATGTGCAGTGACAAAAGACTTCGTAATATATGAAGACACCACCATAAAGTGCCATATAAGTGAAATGGAGCTTTAAATTAACATGTACTATAATTATTGCATCCTGACTGCACTCTTGAAAAGAATGATAATAAAATCACAAAAAAAGATACATTTGGTAAACCTTGAGTGATTTCCTTTGTTCAATCATGGAACATTTTGGCTTAAATAATTGTTTGGAAGAAATTATTATGAAAATGTTACCAACTGAATGTTGATATGCAGATGTTACCACTACTCTCTTTAGTGATGATTGATTACTATACAAATGATTTCCAACCTGCCAAAACTGGGTGATGGGTTGGTAACTGCAATTTGAATTCATAGTAAGCCTCCATTTTTGATGGCAGGGAAATCAATTCAAGTGAAAGATTTTGTTGAATCCATTTCATGTGAGTGATTGATAATGCCTGGTGATTTGAGACTCAGACATGAAAATCACTGAAAAATAATTGACTAGGACAAACTAAGAATTACACATTGTTGTAATTTAAAGTAATTAATATAACAGTACTTAGGAATGGACTTCAGTATAACTGTAAATGAGATGAAGTTTATCTCTGTAACTATCTCCTCTCTATTTCACTGAGCTCTGCCTTCCTTTCTCCTGGTGAATAGTCAACAGTAAAGATGTTATGTGTTACAGATGGCAGTTGCATTAGCTTTTTATTTCTGCATAAAACTTTATCACCAACTTAACAGTTTAAACAACACCCATTTATTAGTGCAGGGTTTTGTGGACAAAAAGTCCTGGCAGATTTCACTGAGTTTTATACTCAGAGTCTCACAAGGCTGAAATCAAGCTGCTGGGTGGGCTGGGCTTTCATTTGGAAGCTTTGGGAAGAATCGGTTCCCAAACTCCTTCAGGATATTGGCCTAATTTTGTTCCTTGTGGTTGTAGGTCTGAGTTCCTTGATTCCATGCAGGCTGTTAATAAGGAGTATTTCTTAGCTCTTTTAGGCCTTTGGCATTCCTTCTTATCTGGCACTTTAAACAAAGGAGCAGTTCAATATTATGGCTAAAAGTGAGGTGGTGGTGATGATGTGCTGGTGGTGATGATGATGATAATAACAATAAGTTAGGAATTTCTGTTGTTTTGGCTTCCGGGTTGTAAAATTTGAATTTGAAGGTTTATAGCTTTTTAGCATATTTGCTAACATCAAATGTAGTTTGAAGCTCTAAGTGTATGACTCTTTATTCATAGCAAATCTCAATTCATCTAACAATTATAATTTCTAGAGGAAAAAGTGAAAGGAACTGATAATATGAGCAAAAGACAAGGCTATTTCCATTTAGAAGAGGTTGAAACTGAAGTTCAGGGAAATTATATTTGTCCAAGCTTAAACAGATAATAAGTTGCAAAACCTGTGCACTCCATTTTCTCTAGCTAAAAGAGAACATCATCTGGGGTTTCAGAGAGTTAAATCTTGCCATGGTTGTGTGTGTACTTTTTACTATAAAGAATATGTTTACATCAGGGATATTTATAGTCTTCATGATTACTGTCTTAATGTAGTGTGACCTATGACCTCTAATATTAACCTCTGGGTATAAAAAAATGAGGAGGGAATATAATTAAAAAAAAAATTATTATGAAAACTTTTGGACACATTCAGGCCAGACACTTTGGTGGTTGATGATACTGGCTATCTATTATGCCAGGTTTTACTCTCGAGCACTTTTTAAGGATATGTGATAAGCTTCCATGATAAATATCTGTAAATAAGCCAATAAATTGCATGAAGATATGTGGTTATTGTGTTTATGATATAAAAATGAAACAAAATTTGGATTACAAACAAGAGAGGTTTTTTTTATGGTATTGTGGGGTACAGTTAGGGGTTAGGCATAGCAAAATGCTTCGTTCAGGCACCCTTGATGATGAGAGGTGTCTCCCCATCCCCAGACAGATATTTGCCACCATTAATCCCATCGCCCTCACCCACACCCCCCATAGATTCCCACCACTGTCAGTCATTTTCTTGTGGTAATACATTGGATGATCAAGGTCTACTATATGAGTGAGAATACATGATACTTAGTTTTTTGTTTCTGTGAGAGGTTACTCAGTATTATGGACTCTAGTTCCATCCAGGTTGCTGTGAAATTCATGATTTCGTTATTTTTTATGGCTGCGTAGTATTCCATTGTGTATATGTACCACATTTTTTTTAATTAAGTCCTCTTTTGATGGACAGCATGGTTGCTTCCAGGTTCTTGCTATTGTGAACAATGCTGCGAAAAAAATAAGTGTGCAGGTATCTTTTTTATAGAGTGATTTGTGTTCTTCAGGGTATATTCCCAGTAAGGGGATTGTGGGGTCATACGGGAGGTTAGTGTTTAGAGCTTTTAGGAATCGCCACACTGCTTTCCAAAGAGGTTGCACTAGTTTACACTCCCACCAACAGTGTAGAAGTGTTCCCTTTTCACCACACCCTCTCTAGCAACTGTTATTTTTTGTGTTATTGACAATTGCCATTCTGACTGGAGTTAGGCGGTATCTCAGTGTGGTTTTGATTTGCATCTCCCTGATGATTAGTGAGGTTGAACACTTCTTCATGTGTCTGTTGGCTGCTCGGATGTCTTCCTTTGAGAAGTGTCTGTTCATATCCTTTGCCCATTTTATAATGGGGTTGTT
>CAUYQG010226364.1:0-10082 GCA_963574415.1 Tarsius wallacei
CGTCTACACTGCTGGTGGAAATGCAAACTAGTGCAACCTCTTTGGAAGACAGTGTGGCAATTTCTGAAAGAACTAGAAATTGACCTTCCATATGACCCAGCAATTCCCGTATTGGGAATATACCTGGAGTAACTCAAATCGTTCTACAAAAAAGATACCTGCACACGTATGTTTGTTGCAGCTCTATTCACAATAGTAAAAACATGGAACCAATCATGCTGCCCATCGAAGCTGAACTGGATTAAAAAGTGTGGTACATATACACAATGGAATATTATGCACCCATAAAGAAGGACATACATATGGACTTCGCAGCAACTTGGATGGATTTAGAGTCTATCATACTCAGTGATCTTTCACAGAAACAAAGAACAGAGTACCATATGTTCTCACTCATACGTGAACCTTTAACAATTATCATAATACTAAAAGAAAGGGATTGGCAGTAGTGGGAAACTGTCAGGGGAGGGGAGTGGGATTGGCAGTTGAGGGAAACTGCCAGGGAAGGGAGGGGCACACCTCTTCAAAAAGAGTACCTGCATAATCAACATTTGCATACCTAACCCTGAATTGTACCTCTCATCTTTAAAATAAAAAATAATAAATTATGAGGCATTTGTTTTCCTTCTCACTTTTATTTTGTTTAATACCACAGATCAAGCCTTATAATAGTGATATTTTGAAATCTATGTCTTAGCTTGGGTTCCACCAAAAAAGAGTCTAACACAGGGCTTGCATGCAGATTCTTTTGGGTATATGGAAAGGCTGAAATTGGGAAGGATGGAAAAACCATCAGAGAGCTAGGCACTGCTGTAGATAATGGGCGACAGCCACTGGGTACCTAGCAAGAAACCATTTAGAGTGCAACTCATATTTATATCCTCAAGACCTTCTCAAGGCTTCACTTTCTTCAACTGCAAAGTGAGAATTTGTTCTTTTCATAAATTCTAAAATTCCATACAGCTCTAAAATGTGTATTTGTGTCTAAACATTAATGCTGTTTTGATTGACCAAAAACAATACACCAAAATTTATACTGTAAGTGCAATTTTATTTATGTATTTTGAAATATATCTCAAATTCCTGGAATATTATTACATATAATAATGCACAATGAGAAATGCATTAGGGAAAAAAACCTTCAAATTACTGGGGATTTTTTCTTATTTCATTATAAAGAATCTACTATGCTCAGACAGTACTGGGAAATAAGCCCAAATGACTGAAGTTATAGCTGAGAATAACTGATCCTTTTGTTAAGACTGTTTGGGGTATTTTCACTCTGCCAATAAATATTTCATATATTTTAGTTATAAATTGATTCAGCCATAATAACTATGTGGAATCAAAGAAAAGAAGGGAAAGAGAAACTGCTATATCTAAAACAAGAATTTGCTAGAGTGATTCAGAAAAATAGAACAATTTAAAAGATGCTTAATTACTACCAATAAAATAAATAATTATTTGTTCCACTTATTTGCCGCTACTTTCTTTGGACATATATATAAGGGGGTACTCAAAAAACTTGGAATTTTTTAAATAAAAAATTGTATGTTTATTCTTACATGTTTAAACTTTAGTCACCTTCAAAGTACTCTCCATTTGATGCAATGCATCTAATGAGATGCTTTTTCCATTGTTCAAAACAGTTTTTGAACTTGTCCATTTTGATGCCTTTTAGTGCTTCTGCCATTTTTTGTTTCACCTCTTCCACAATGGCAAAACATTTCCTTTTGAGGACTTTTTTCATTGGAGACACACAAAAAAAGTCACTTGGGATGGGAGGAGGTCTGTAGAATAGGGAGGGTGGGGCACAAGGGTCATGCTGTTTTGGGTCAAAAACTGCTGACCGCACTCAGCTTGATGGGGGTAGGTGCGCTTGTAAACCACCCATCATGAAATGGGCCAACACAATGACTTTCAAAAAAAAAAAAAAATTCACTGAAGCCTAACACAGCCTCTTAGAACAACACTAGCTGGTACACCGATGTCAATGGAGTCCTAAGACACTGCTCTAATGGGGGAAGACTGTATTACAAGAGCCCCACCCTCCAAAAAACAAATTTCTTGTTTTTTGGGGTCCCTCCTTGCATGTCACATCATTATTTAATTACTTTAATAAACTGTTACATGTTCATCTTAATTTACTTGAGTATACATTGGATAGATATTTATTATAATTTTATAGATTAGAGTAATAGTATAATGCCTTCTAATTCATTAATTCAATTCCATCTAAATAATATTAATATGCTATTGCAATTTCCTCATTTAAAAAAACAGAAAATATTTTACATATTTTCCCTGTATTTTTTGAAATTACCTCAATAATTTTACTATTAGAAAATTTGATAAATCTTCATTTTATTTTTATACTTGAATAATGAAAGAAGTTTCACAATACATAATATCATCTAATGGTCTGAACTTATCATACTATCTGATGTTTATGGATGTGTGTTCATGTCTGTTAGATTCCAAACCTATGTTCTATACTTCTGAGGAGAATTAAATTTTCTCTAATGATATTAACTGCCCTATATTTCAATTACTGGATGAAAATATGTAAAACAATATCTGTAAACTAGCCAAGAAATTTGTATACACTGTCTACATGTTTAAGCTATAACTACCCTCCTTATTGCTGATAATGATCTCTTTCAAATCCCCCTTGAACTTGGTGGACATTTTGTGTATTATAAGTAAACCCTGAGTAGCATGGATTGAAAGTATTTTATTCTAATACCAACAGTCCCTGCAGCCCCTGCAGTTTTCAGTGTTTGCTGATATCATGCATAATTCTCTAAAGTGAACAGAAAATGTGTAATAGCACACAGATACTTCACTTTTGAAGGTGGGTGTAAGTTTTCTCTTAAACAATGGAATGAACAAGAGATTTATCTGTTCATTGTGTTGTGTCTCACAGCATTTCACTCTTACTAAAGCCCTTTCCCGGTGTTAATCCCTTCATAATCCATAAGGTTACACAAAGCATTCTGTGTTTTTGTGTGCTGTTCAAAGGGCCTCATAACTGAACTAATAAAGAACCCATAATTCTGGGAGAATTATTTTCATTTTTCTGTAGATCTGTGTTTTGGAGAAGTGTCACCTAGGGAATTTTGAAAAACAGCACAAGTGTGAAACGAGAGCTTGCATCTCATCAAGAATTTGGGGTTTTATATGAATTATTTCTGACAAATGCTTGGCAGACCAACATTTCTGTATGGGTTAGGATGGGTCATGAAAGGAAAACAGCTGTGCTAGAAAATTCTTAGTCTCTAAGCCTTTTATAAAACAGATGTGTTCAGACTTTCAGCAACTCACTTCACAGCTTTATATGGATCAGCTCTTGTACAATCTAGGGTTTAAAAAATTGGAGATCCTTCTGGAAGTTTCTCATTTTATTATGTAACATTGTCAACCAGAATAAGTCTATTTATATAATTCTCTAATTTTCTTTTTAAAATTCTTCTCCCTACTTCAATCAATACTGAATCACCAAGTAGGCAAATTAAGTATTATGTTAAGGCTCCAGTAAAATAGCATCATCCAAAACCTATTTATGAAAGGTATGATTTGATAGTCACTTCCCCCAAAGTATTAAAATAGAATTGTCAGACAAAGTTGCAATTTAAATAGAATTTCTTCCGTTAACATTAGCATATTTTATTTTTACTTATTTTTGAGGATAGGACAACATCCTTTTTCTTGTTAAGGGCTTCTAATCATTGTCTTCTTTTTTAAATGTTTTAGGATAGGTATTATCAAACACATACCAAAGTAGAGCGAGCAGTAAAATGAGCTCCCAATCACCCAGGTTCAACAATCTATAACTCTTGATAATTATTTCACCTATACTCCTACCTACTCTCACTCTCCACCTGCCATTATTCCGAAGCAAATCTTAGATATCATATCATTATATTTGTAACTATTGAACTGTGCATCTCAAAATCACATCTTCAGAAAAATTATACGTACCTCTTGACTAAGATATCCAGCTGCTAACATTTTTGTTGCATTTGCTTTGTCATTTTTTTATAGCCGAGAAATCTATATGTAAACATATTACAATTATTTTTGCTGAGTGATGTAAGAGTAAGTTTAAGTTGCAGATATCATGACCCTTCACCCTGAAATTCTTCAGCATGTATCTCTTAAGAATAATGATATTCCCTTATACAACCATCTTAAAAGTATTAAATTCACAAAATTTATTATTGATACATATTATTGTCTAATATATAGCCCAAACTCAAATTTCCTTTTTTATTATTATAAAGATGTGGGGTATAATTCAGGGTTAGTTGTACAAACGTTGATTATGCAGGTACCCTTGTTGATGAGGTGTGCCTCTCCCTCCCCTAGCAATTTCCCTCAACTGCCAATCCCAAACCCCCACCCCAGACAGTTTCCCACAACAGCCAAAAACTTTATTATATTATTATAATTGTTAAAGGTCTGCTTATGTAAATTCAAATTTCTACAATGGTCCCAATAATGCCCATTATATTAATTTTTTCCAACCAGGATTGGATTTAGTTATCACATTTTTAACACACTTTTAATCAGAATGATTTCATGATCTGTCTTTGTTTTCTATGATACTGACATTTTCGAAGAGCATAGATTTTTTTGTGGACTGTCTTTCAAATGTCTTAATATAGCCCTGACATCAACCACCACCACCTCTGGACCTTTGGTTTCTTTAGGATTTACAGGTGCCACAGAGACAGTTGGAGGTGTCTTCACTTAGAATCTCTCTTTGATTTAAGATAAATTAATTGCATTTGGATTTGTTGGGAGTGTACACTGTTAGTAATAGGTTCAAATAAAGTCATTAAGATTCAAACACTTAACATTTCGTTACAAGCTTTTTCAATTGCTTCTTTCTTACTTACTATTTTTAGAACTTCACTTGACAAGTACTCCAAGTAGAACATCTTAATAAGCAAGCATGTGTATCTGATGAGATTTGGTGAGCAAGCTGAGATCATTGCTATAATACACTAGTTTGTTTTCTACTTACCTTAGGCCCTATCTTGGCCTCTTAAATCCATCCTCCCACTGCAGCCAGAGGAACTTACTTAAAAATACAACTCTGCCTATGTTATTCCCTGGATGAAAAAAAAAATCATTAGTGAGATAAAGTTCAAACTCCATGCATGGCACAAAAAGTCTTCCATGAGATGATGGATCCTAGCTGCCATTCCAGTTTGCTTATATCTCTTTCCGACCATCCCAAACAGGAATGCGCATGTGCCTAGAGGTATGGAGCACTATGCTTGGGTGGGTTGGGGATCAGTAAAATGCAGTTTCCTAGAGCTTCAGCTTTACATAGAGGTAAGAACTTGTGGCAGACTGTGTTTTCCAAAAATGGCTGCCAAAATATATCCCATCCTACATACTCTTCTTAAATGTGAAAGTTGATCATCTTTCCATCAAGTGGTAGGGCTGATATTCTCTTTTCTTGATGGAAATGATTGTGTATGCAACTGTGTGTGTGGCAGGAGGAGGGCTAATACTTGCATCGGTGTCAAACACAGGATAAAAAAACACTTCATCTTTCATAATTATCTTACCTAAAAACTTGGAAAATCCAATTATGATTCTATTCATAATTCAATGTGGAATTCACACACACCAGGATATCTATAAGGCCATTTGCTAGAATATGGGCAGAAAATATTAACTTTTATAAGTTCCTTTCATTTTTTATCATACACTTATATTTCATATTTTTTAATATACATAAGCTGCACCATCAAATACCATAGCCATTAGCCACACATGGCTATTGAATACTTGAAAGATGGTGATTCTGAATTGAGATGCTTAGATTTTAAAATGTACACCAGATTTCAAAGACTTAGTATTTTTAAAAGTAAAATGTTTTATTATAATTTTATGCTAATATCATGTTGAAATTATATTTTATATATTGGCTTAATTAAAACACATATTTAAAGTTAATTCCACTGGTTTCTTTTTAATTTTTAAATTTGGCTACTAGAAAATTTAAAATTACACATTTGGCTCTCATTTGTGGATCACAATATATTTCTATTGGATAATGTTGTCAAATGACAGCTTTATAGTGATACACTATGTAAGTTTTAAATTAATAAACAAAAAAACTCATATTAAAGGAATGTATGCTTACCCTTTTTTTTTTTTATAGTGATAGGAGTAGACAATTAGAAATGTTTGGAAAATGCTGATCTTGAAATCCAGTTGGAAAATCTAAAATAACATAGGGCTCAATGCACCAAAAGGGAAGAAGTGTCTTTCTCCATCTGTCTACTTCCCCCTTCAGAAGTCCTCCAAAAATATTCATTATTGTCCAAATCAATACTTCCCGTGTAGGAGTACCCAGTCTGCACTGTCCTCTATTCTGTGGTTTGTTCAGTGTATCCTGCTGACAAAGCTGCTAGCATGGGTCTTTCTCACTCTCCAGGTACCTCATTCAAGTACTTCTCTCTCAGGTGGTCTTGGGTCAGGAATGACTACATATTTGCAGGGTCCCAAACAAAATGAAAACTTGGGGGCCCCTTGTTCAAAAAGTATTAAGCATCTCAAAAAAGCAAAAGCAGAGCATTAAACCAAGTATAGAGTCCTTCTGAGTCCTTGGCCCTATGGAACTGTACAAATCACACGCCCATGAAACTGACCCTGCCTCAGGTCACGTAAATTCTGAGAACCTCCAGGTGTTCTTCATTCTCTCAGACCTCTAGATAATTATTGTGAGGTGCTGAGAAATCCCCATCCTGATTTAGCAAGATGATTATAGGTCTTTATAATTATAGTTCCTCGAGTAAAGTCTCTGCTCTTTCATTAAGTTCCTAAAACCATATGGTTTCTTGAGTCTTCTCTTGAGTTTTTTAGACCATCCCTGAATAAAGCATTCCTAGCTGTAGCAAAGAAGAAAATTTTAGTTTCTTCTCAAAAGAGATACATCTCATTCCCTTAGCATTCTCCTCAAAATATGTTTGATTAAATTTGAATTAGAATGTTTTTCATATGGAGTAAGAGACAGAGTTTTAATGATAACCATTTCTTAACACACTATAAGGCCCAAGTAACCTAATGAATGTTAAAAGAAATGTGGAGGACTGTCATTGTTATTATTTCATTAAATATAAGAAATACTAACAAATTTAAGTGTCTTATTACCCTATGAAATTTGCTGCTTAAAGATGATGAAAAGAATGTGTTAATATTTCTGCTGAATTTTTTAAGTGCATTTTTGTTATCAGAATACAAAGAATTGGTCCTAATTAACTTTGTGCAAATATGTCAGAGTATTGATTTCACTACAATAATAAGCATTGATCATTTTTGTTCATAAACTGACTTGCAAGAAAATGTGCCTTCTGGAAGTAGAGGAAGTTGAAAACCGTGCCCTTTATTGTGAAACAAAATAGCAGCTAGTATATAGGAATAGGCATAGAGAATGGGGGTGTGAACATAGAAAAATAAAATGATTCAATGATATAATAAGAGGGCACCATTTCATTGAACTGACAGCTGCCACAAATTCCATGACCTAATTTCACTCCAACAACAAATGGCTTACTTTTAAATAACTTATGCCCCATGCCATGATTGTATTCATTTTAAACTTAATTGGATATGAGCTGAATATACAATAAAATGTAAACTTTTAAATCAAAGTGGATAGGAGTGAAATCAATATTTGAAAAATGACAAAATGTAATATTAGATAACCCTCATGAAGCTATCTCAAATCCTTGTAATAAAGTGTATAGCAAACACAAATATCTAATATGTGTAGTCAATTAGAGTACCAGAAAAGCAGAGTCAAAATTCATTTGCTCATATTCAGCATCCTTCTACCCAGACATAGAGAAAATAAATTAGTGACGATCTCTTTAACTACATTATAATGTAAACATATCAGGAAATGCCCAAGTGAAGTATACCCTTACTTTTACTAGCCATTAATTGTCTATAAAGAGCAAGACACTTATCTCTAAAAAATATCACAATGTCTGCCCTGCTAAATCCCCAACTAATAAGATTCAAATGAGAATGCAAATAAAATAATTTTAATTCTATAAATAATTGTGCAACTATATCATATTTGTATATATTTATACCCTCAGGACTGCTTTAGTTCTAGGGCTCATCTGGAGTTTCTTCTCAGACAATTGCTTCCTCCTTGTAGTTTAGAGATTATCTTCTCAACCATGCCACCCCTCTCTTCCACCCGCTAGCATAGCATGATTCCCCCCACACTGTGAATAAGCATGTGGTGAGTATAATGTCCATCTCAGGCATAACACAAAGCAATTCAAATTTTGTGGTGTTCCTTGATTACCATGACTATTGTTTACATAAAGCTGTATGAATAAGATTCATCTGCATATGCTGCCCGAGTAAACAATCTCACCTAGTCACTATAGTTGAACTACCAAGTTAAGATGAGTTAAGTAAAAGAAGAATAGGTCCTAGTAATTTGTATTTTCTTTGGATAATGGCAGTAGATTCCTCTGTGACACATGGAAGACAGCAGGTGAATATGAATGAGAAAGGTCATTCTGTTCAAAGTAAGAAAAATAGCTGTGATGTGATTTTCATAACAGTCAATCATATTCATCCATATAAATGCAGATAGCAACAAAGCCAATACTAAAATGAAACACTTCCCGTTGGTTATCCAGGGAAAAAGGAAAAATACCTTTTCCTTGAGATCAACCCAGTCATCTCCAGTGGCCATTTAGTTCTCATTCCAACAGAGTTTTATGGCCTTATTTTAGTTACATACTATAAATATTGCGGGTATGCTTTGTGGGGAAAATGTATTTATCCAAAGATAGTCTATCATAATAAATTTGATATCGAATAAACCATAACATGGGCCTGATTCAGTTATAGCACCCACAGATATGGTACCTACTATTTGCCCAGCATTATAAAGAATATGCATACAATATGGTCTAATTTCTTTCCCTAAATACTCAACTCCATCTTGAGTGCCGACATTATAACTTCTCATTCCAAAATACAGTTTCAAAGAACACTTTTTTTAAAAAGGCAAGTCATGGTTCACATGTTAGTACTTGGTCTGTATCATAAAATCACAAAATATTAGATTACAAGAAGAAGATAGTAATTATTTTGTTCGTTATATACAAGGGGGACACAAAAAGAACAGAATTATCTTTTTGAGGGCAAGCCTCTTGTGGTACACTCGGAATTTGTTCCTCTGGATCAAATGGTCAACCAAAGTGTTTATCTGGAAATTTTGGGAAGGTTGCATCATGATTTGTGGAAGAAACTTCATGAGTTGTAG
The DNA here is from genome assembly GCA_963574415.1 of Tarsius wallacei. Lineage (NCBI taxonomy): Eukaryota > Metazoa > Chordata > Mammalia > Primates > Tarsiidae > Tarsius > Tarsius wallacei. The sequence goes on from CAUYQG010226364.1 coordinate 9,317, forward strand.
CAAACAGGTGACTGGTTCTTCCATCATGAACATGCTAAGGTTCTGCCCACACTGTGCTGAACAGTGTTCAGCAGTTTGGGACCAAAAATGGCATGATCCCCATGCTCCACCCTCTCTATTCATCCAATGTTGCCAACTTTTTTGTTTGTTTGTTTCCCTGGATGAAAAAAGTCCTCAAAGGGAACTTTTTGCCTATATGAAAGAGGTGAACCAAAAAACAGCAGAAGCACTAAAAGGCATCAACATTAACAAGTTTAAAAACTGTTTTGACAAAATTATGAACTTTGCAGCAAGCTGGATGGAATTAGAGTCCATAATACTCAGTGATTTATCACAGAAACAAAGATCTGAGTACCACATGTACTCACTCATAAGTGGACCTTGAACATTTATCATAATACTATAAGAAAGGGATTGGAAGTAGTGGGACACTGCCAGGGGAGGGGGGACAAATAACATCAATAAGGGTACCCACACTTTACCTGTACGATGGCCATGTATGTACTTAACCCTGAATTTTATTCCACATTTTTTTTTTTAGTTGAAGTCTCACTCTGTTGCCCAGACTGGAGTGCAGTGGCACGCTCCCGGCCACTGCAACCTCGACCTGCTAGGTTCTGGCAATCCTTCCGCCTCAGCCTTCCAAGTAGCTGGAACTACAGGCGCACGCTACCATGCCCGGCTAATTTTTGATTTATTGTAGAGTTGCCTGGGTGGGTCTCGAACCCGTGGGCTCAGGCAATACACTCGCCTCGGCTTCCCAAAG
>CAUYQG010226371.1:0-20985 GCA_963574415.1 Tarsius wallacei
ATTTTTTTTTTTTTTTGAGTTGGAGTCTCACTCTGTCACCCAGACTGGAGTGCAGTGACCGCTCCTGGCCACCGCAGCCTCGACCTGCTGGGCTCCGGCGATCCTTCCGCCTCAGCCTTCCAAGTAGCTGGAACTACAGGCGCACGCTACCACACCTGGATAATTTTTGATTTATTGTAGAGATGAGGTCTCACCAAGTTGCCCAGGTGGGTCTCAAACCTGCGGGCTCAGGCAATCCACTCACCTTGGCCTCCCAAAGCGTGGGATTACAGGCTCAGCCACTGAACCCGGCATCTATTGTAGCTTTCTAATAAGTCTTGAACTTTACCAAAATTTAAAATTTGTGGCCTCTGAAGGAGTCTACTAAAGAATGAAAAGACAAGCTACAGGTGGGAAAAATATTTGTAAATCATATCAGAAACCCAAGTTCAGAATATATAAAACATCCTAAAACTAAAAAATAAAGACAAACGATCCGACAAAAATGGGCAAAAGATTTGAACAGATATTTACTTCCCCAAGAATATATATGCATGGTAAATAAACACATAAAAAGATGTTCAGTATCAGCCTTTAGGGAGTTTCAAATTAAAGCCACCATGACACACTACCATTCCCCCCGTAGAAGGGCTAAAATTAAAAGGACTGATCCTACCAAGTATTGACAAGGACATGAACAAACCAAAATTCTCTCACACTACTGGTGGGAATGTAAAATGATAGAATACTTTGGAAAACAATTTTTCAGTTTCTTAAATTGTTCACTCCATACCTATTATATGACGTAGCCATTATACCCCTAGGTATATACCCAAGATAAATACCTTTTCCATACAAAGACTTGTGCATAAATGTTCATAGTGGCTTTCTGTGTAATAGCTAGAAACTGGAAATAACTCAAATGTCCATCAACAGGTGAATAGATAAACTGTGTCATATATAGTGGTACACAATGGAATGTTATTCAGCAATAAACAAGGAATACACCTTTGATTTACACAACAACATGGATGAATTTTTAAATGATTCTTATGAGGAAAAGAAGCTGTAGCAAAAAAGTACTTACTGTATTATTGCACTAATATAAAATATCTAGAAATTGCAAACTAATCTATGGCAACAGAAAGCAGATCAGTGGTTACCTGGGGATGTCGGGAGAAGAGACAGGGAAGAATGGGCAGGAAGAATTACAAAGGGGCTAAGAATGGTTTTTACATTTTTAAATGATTGAAAAAAGTCAAAATAAGAATAACATTTTGTGATATGTGAAAATAATATGAAATTCAAATTCAGTTTCTTTTTTTTTTTTTTTGAGTTGGAGTCTCACTGTCGCCCAGACTGGAGTGCAGTGACCGCTCCCGGCCACCGCAGCCTCGACCCGCTGGGCTCCGGCGATCCTTCCGCCTCAGCCTTCCAAGTAACCGGAACTACAGGCGCGCGCTACCACTCCCGGCTAATTTTTGATTTATTGTAGAGATGAGGTCTCGCCAAGTTGCCCGGGCGGGTCTCGAACCCGCGGACTCAGGCAATTCACTCACCTCAGCCTCCCAAGGCGCGGGATTACAGGCTGAGCCACCGAGCCCAGCTAAAATTCAGTTTCTATAAATAAAAATTTATTAGAACACAGCCCATTTGTTTGTGTTGTCTGTGGCTGTTTTTGCACTATAACCACAGAATTGAGTAGTTGCCACAGAGACCATATGGCCTGCAAAGATGAAAATATTTACTATTTGGCCCTTACAGAAAAAGTTTGTCAGTTTCTCCTCTAGACAATGCATAGTTTTCCATTGAAGCACACGTTTTTCCCTATAAAAGATAAAAATACCTTTCTTCCTCTGCACCTCCTTTTTTTCCTTTCCTTCCTTCAGCAAACTTTTATGGAGTGTCAACTGTATGCCATTATGATAAGCCCTGGTGGTACAAAGGTGAGAGAAAATACCACCTCTGTGCTAATGTAGTTTGCAGTTGTGGGCAGTCATTCATCAACTATTTACATATAGATGTATAACTATGGATGGTGAAGTTCTGAGAATGGAAGGAATGGGGTGTTATAAAAATATGTATGAAAGGCCTAGTCTTGATGGGGTGGGAGATGGGGCAGGAAGAGCTTCCCCCAAATTACCGAAGATGGAACTGACTGATTACTGTGTACAGGGTAAGTGAAAGGGGAGTGGTGGCCTGTTGGGGGATAGAAATTTTCAAAGGCTTGCTGGTAGATTGAGAGCGAGAAGCATGAAGAAATGTAAAGATAGATCTTGTGTCTGGCTGGGCCATGGTAAGTATTTAAGAGAGTGGGATAAGAGATGAGCCTGGGGAAGAAGGTAGGGGGTAGTTCACACAGGGCCCTATGGGCCTTGTTAGGGGTTGATCGTCATTTTGAGGACAGTAGGTGGTCACTGAAGGGTTTTTAACAAGAAAGTGGTGACATGTCACTTGGATCTACAGAGCAGATAATAGATAAAATGGGGGGCAGAAGTGGATGCAGGAGACCAGCTGGGAGGCTACTGTGATAGCCCAAGCAAGCCCAGAACGTTTGTCTTACAAATCAAGGCGTGGTTTTGTTTCTGGAATGCAATGCAAAACTATGCTCATAGCAGTGCCAGTGGACCATGAGAGTTCTTTGTAGAACTTGCTTGGAGAGATTTTTTCTTTCTCAGGTCTTAGTGGAGATCCATAAGATGGCTCTTTGTAATGATTCACCTAAAGACCTCTTCTTTGGAGTTGCAAGGTTCTATTGTCTCCTGTACACACACACACACACACACACACACACACACACACACACACACATACGCACACACCCTTAAGAGATCAGGGAGTAAGCAGAATCTTTCAGATCATAATCTTATTTCAATTTGAAGGCATGCTTGAAAAAAATGTGAAGACTGTGACTTTTTTTTCTGCAATACTGAAACATTTCTATAGGGTTTGTTTATTTCTAATGCTTTACAGTTTCCTACTGAAATTGGACGTTCCTTTAGGCTAGAGGGGGTGTTTTATATCATTAACATTATTACCTGCCAGGATCTTATATTCTTTAAAACCTTGTCTTTGCCTTTTAGGCTGAAACTGAGTCTGTAAAAATTAATATGGCTAATCAGATTTCCACAAAACTCCCAAACACAGTTTTCTCTTTCTCGGGGGATCTCCTTGCTAAGGAGCATTTGGTAGATAGTCCGTTTGTACTCTTTGATCTCAGATTGGCTTAGCCATTTGGATCCTTCTTTAGCAAGGTCTACCTTGGGAACCGTATATTAGTAAATACCTTCTATATATGTCTTGCAATTCACATGGTTACTCCTAGGGTTACCAATCAACCATCTTGTTTTGTCCATGACAGAGATGTCCAGGGATGTGGGACAGGATAATTGGTCACCTTACTTACTTTTATTGTATAATCATCTTGAGAGGCAGAAAAACTATAGAATATTATGTTTATTTGAGAAAAGACAAAATCAAGGCTCAAAGAGGGTGACTTAAAGTCACACATAACATTCTGGGTAGAGCCAATGGGACATAGTATTTTGGCTCTATTGAGGAGGCATAAAAAAACAATGTGCAGAGACACAGGTCCATGTCACATCCATGTGGTTACTTAAGGAAAAGCACCTTGATTTTTAACTGTGAATTTAATTAACGTACTTATGATGCCCATATTTCATGGAGAGAGAATGATACCATGAGAAACAGCCCTACTCCTATGTATCCTGAGTCCTAGCTTTCAAAACTGGCTGCCTATGGAAAAAACCTGGGAGCTTTTACAACATGGGGGATGCCTAAAACCCATCCCCCAAAATGGTTTAATTAGTTTGGGGTGAGGCTTAAATAGCCACAAGATTAAAACCTCAACAGGAAATTCAACTGTGCAGCTAGGGTTAATAATTAATAATTTCTTTTCTAGATCAGTGTTTTTTAAACTTCCATGAGCATATGAATCATCTGGGGATTTTGTTAAAATGCAGATTCTGATTCAGCAGGTCTGGGTTAGGGCCTAGAGTCTGTATCGCTAACAAGCTCCTCAGAGATGCTCATGAAATATAAAATGATTGCATTATTGTTGTTACTTTAATATAGTCTGAATTCATAGTAATTGCTGAGTCTCTAGGTGTTGGGTCTAGTTATAGGTAGTGCCTTCCCACATATGTTTTAATTGATGGGTCCAAAAACCCTTCCTTTGTGGCCCCTAAACAGAATTTTTAGAGCATTCTGCCTTTAATTTAGTACCACACAAATGTGGAGTCCATTTTTCTTTGATTCTTGTGTACATAGATTTTGCTTTTGCTACTTGTGAAATCCACGTGAAATTGCACAAATTGCTAGGATTCTGGACACCTGCCTCTTGCTTGACTAATTATCTCAGGGTTGACCTTTTCCCCTGGATACCACTGAGATGCTGAAGATCGTGAAATGAATTGTTAACTATCCTGAGACTGAAATCTAGGGCACAAGAATTTGGGTGCTTGACCTAGAAGGCCTTTCCTAAAGACACAATTGTTTGCTTGAATTTTCAGTTCTGTACATGTCCTCTTCCCTGTTCCTGGTTCCATAGAGAGATTTGGGGGCCTCTCACTTCTTTGTGGGGTCTTTTAGAATAAAGCCACTGAGGATGATTCAGAGCAATGCTTTTCCTGTTCATTCTTCCCCAGTGCATTTGTGCTACGGGTGTAATTCTGAATAAGTCTCAAGGAAGGAATGAATGGTACCACATTATTACGGAGGTGCAGCTCAGGCATTTGAGAGTCCTTCAACTCTGCTCAGAATAAAACAGGAATTAAACTCAATAACATTTACTCATTAGTAAACTAAAGTTCATCACCATTTTCTGCTTAGGCTCTTGTTTTAGGACCTTTCAGAATATTTAATATGTTAGACATAGAAGCATTTACTAGTTTGCCCAGTGATATACATAACAATTTCTTCTGGGTTAATTTTAACCTCTATGATGCTATTCCTTTGTGTCATCCCCCTCCCCCATACTCTTTGCTTTCTGTGTGGGACAGGGCTCATTTTCCTCAAAAATTTCCTTGTAAAAACAACATTGCTCCTAGATAACTTTGATACCAGTTCCAGTTCCTGACCTCTGCCAGCCATTTCCAGGAAGCATAAACACCAGCAACAACCCTCTGCAGTGTCTATTTTCCCCTTGGCTGATTCATAGCCAGATGTATATCTTCAGCTGACATTTAATAACACCAGAATGTTCTTATGAGTGGGAGGAGTAGGTGACTGCTTCTGGGGACATGACTCAGAGGACTGGGGAAGCCCTCTTTTCACCAGAATGCTTCCTACCTTCTGTCTGATGCCTAAAATTCTCAAAAGATAACTCTCTTCTTCTGATTAAGGTTCTAGTTCTTGTTAAATGCTCTGGCGGGGGTAACACTCCAAACAAGAGCGTCTCAAACTTTAACGTGCATATGATTCATCTGGGGGATCTTGAGAAACTGCAGATCTGGTTTTGGTGGGTCTAGGGCAGGGCCCTCAAATCTGCAGTTCTGACAAGCTTACATGTGCTGCTGAAGTTGCTGGTGAGCGGAGTGCACTTTGGGTAGCAAGGCCTGATCAGTAGTTCTCGAACTTGGTCTCACATAGGACTCTCTCCGGGGAGTTTTATGAATCCCTAAGTCTAGACTGTGCTCCTGACCAATTACATAAGACTCTCTGAGGGTGGGGCCCAGACACAAGTCATTTTTTTTTTTTTAACAAGTAGTTTTTAAAGCTTCCCAGGTGATTCCAATGTGAGGCCATATTTGTGGACAAGTGCTCCAAAGCAGTGGCTCCCAACGCTAGCTGCTGATTAGAATCATCGGAGGAGCTTTTAAACACACCAATGCCTGTCTATACTCAAGATCAATTAAATCTTAGTCTCAGTTGGTAAGGTTCAGGCATTCAGACTTTTAAAGAGGCAGCTTGAATGTTTCTGTTGTGCAGCCAGGTTTAAGAACCACTGCTCCGCTAATCAGTCTTTGTAATTTTATGTGGATGAAATCTCCTCTGGGTAAGGTTTGGTGGAAGGAATGGGAGAAGCAAGAAGTGGAAGACTCAGCGAATTGGGGGGGCCACAGGAAGGGAAGAGATGTGAAGAAATTGTGAAATGGGGAGAGCGGGGAAGCTGACCATTTTGCACACTAGACAACTTTGCTCAGGGCTGTCCTGGAGAGCATCAACATCAGAGGATTTTTGAAGGTGTGATCATGGTACTGTCTCAATAGCTGGTTGGCCTGAGTAGTGTGCAGGGCACAATGTGAAAGCCAAGCCTGCTAACTATTTTTCTTTGTTCTCTGAACTTGATTTCCTTGTGAAGTAGACCAACTGCTCCAGTTTATTCAGGACTGTCTTGGTTTTAGCACTGAAGTCTGGTATCTTGGGAAGGTCCTTAGTCCTGGGCATACTGGGATGGTTTGTCACCCTCTCTTTGCCTCTCCTCTGCAGCAGTGACCCAGATATAAGTGTGTGGCCACCACTGAGAAGCAGGTTTGTTTTTCTGGCTGGTCAGTCAGAGAAAAATGGGCCTCACTGAGTTCTTAAGTGTATTACATTCGCTGTTGGTGAATGGGGTCAGGGATTGTGAAAGTGGTAGGGAATTTGGGGAAACTTGATCCTGGATGCATGGTTTAAGGACAAATTGAATAATTTCTCTTAAATTTTTTTTGTCTTGTGGTGCCAATATACTCCCTCCCCCCACCAACCCCACAACACACACACTCATGCATGCACATGTATATCATTGTTTGGTTGGCATAGCACTGACCTACATAGGCACAGAGGTCAAATAGATTTTAAAAATTGAGAAAAAATTGTGGTCTATGTCGAGCTCCAGTCTGACAGATGGATGTAACCTACTCAGAGAGTATTTTCAAAGCATGTGGCTTGAATGCAGATTAATGTCATGCAAAATGAATATGCAAATTTTAAGACACCAAGCCACAGAGAAAAAACGAACATCAGAGGAAGATAGGGTTAATCAGGAAAGACCTTTTTGAAGCTGTGAATGTTACTTTATGAAATGAGGATAATGCCACCTTTCTAAGGAACAACAACAATAACAACAAAACCCCTAAACATCCAAAACCAAAACCACTCAACGTGGTTATTAAAGGGAGGAGTAAAAACTGGATGATCTAATGATCCAAGTTCTATTTCACAGACTTTAGGATATAATCTCTGAGGTAATCCACCCACAACACAATTGAAATCTGTTTTTGAAGCTACTTCAATTTGTATTGTCGTAGCTGGTTTCCTTGACTTGAAGCCATCAGGAGTTCCTTACGTGAATTGGGACTTTGGGTTAAACTCTTGAGCAGTGGTTCTCACATTTGAGCATGTGTCAGAATCAACTGAAAGATTTCTTAAAGAGAGGCTGAATACATCCCCGCCCCCCTCCCCACAGTTTCTGATTCAGTAGATCTGAGATGGGGTCTAAGAATTTCCTCTTTTAATAAGTTCTCAGGTGATGCTGATGCACCTGGTTCAGAGATCACACTTTGAGAGAGAATGGACTAGAACATTGGCCTTGAACAGCTTTATAGACACAGTAACTTGACTTTTCCAAGAACAGACCTTACCAATTAGAACATCACGGTCAAAACTGAAGGATGTCAAAGACATGACAATTGGAAGCCAAGAAAGCTAGATGCCATCTGGGGAAACAAACTGAAAACATCCTTATTTTTGTTTGTGACTAGAACTATAGCTATCTACTAAAAACTTGGTGTTTCTGGATTTTATAGACGTGCAGTTAAAGTGAATCCTCACCTTTGTGACTTAAAGAGCATCCTTTGGAAAGAGAAATTGTGTTTTCTCATGAGTGATAACAAAGTTACCAAATTCTATCCTGAATATTTATCAGAATATGTCATAGAGTCCATTTTCTTCCATGACAGGGTCATCTTATTAGGTAATCATTGGGAACAATGAATTTCTTAGCAGTTTAGCTATGCCAATGGGGTAATTCAATCAGTGGCTCAGGAAACACTGCAAGATGCATTTTTGTTAAAACTGTGTATTTTGAATTAATTATGGATAGATAGCACTAGCTACTTTCTTAGGCTAGCTAAACTACAATGCCTAAAGTGAATGCTTCTAACTTCTGTAAGCCATACAATTCTCCTACAGAAATGGATCCACCATCCATTTTCTCTTTTCTTTCTTCTTAGTAGCATCCCGGTTTTGTCCAGGTATCTGCAAGTCATTTATTTGCCAGGTGATCTTAGGAAACAACATGGAGGGGAAAGATGAGATGGAAAAGGGAAGGAAGCCAATGAAAAGTACGCTATTAAATGAGTTACCTCTGTGGGCTACTGGAGCTCAGGTCTGCTGGGAAAATATGATGATATTAGGTATAGTGTTAGGAAACAATTCTCCATATCACTACATATCTTGTGACAGCTATTGTCCTTGTCTATGTTTTCAAGGATGTTTACATAGCAAACAGCCTTGGAATGCAGTGTCTCCATCCAGGGACAGAAGGCATATTTCTTTACTGACCAAGATAATAAAGATACTGTCTTTCTTTGGGACAAAGGTTGGGCAGGTTTGCTTGTAACCCTTAAAGATTACTTAAAGACTGAGGGTTTCTAAGCTTGGGACCCTTCAACTATGACACAGACCCACAATGTGCATAGCATCCATCTAGATCACTCCATATTACCCTTATGGGATTTGTGGGTCAGGGGGAACTGATCATGCTGCCTGCTAAGCCATGAGTAATAAAGTTCTTTGTCTCTGACCCAGGGGCCTCCTGTCTTCTGCCAGTATGTATGAATTGGTGGCAGGCTAACCTGCTAGCTTGCAGGCAGGGTAAAATCTTAGACCCTCCGTAGTCCTCGATGTCTGAGACTTATTCCTTTTGAGGGATGATAAAGCTGGTGTACTTAACAACCCTCAGGCATTGGTTGAAAGCTACTCCCAGGAGGTGTCAAATCTCTAACATTTCTAGCTTTTTGCATGAACAGGCTGAATAACCTTCTGCAACTTTGGAGAAAGCCCCCAGACAAAGAAATGTAGATGCTGCCATTTAGAATTGGCTAGTGTGTTCTGAAATGGTAAGGCCTGAAGTATAAAGGCAGAGCACAAAAAGGTCTTCCATACCTCCTCTAATGTCCATGTGCCTCACTTTGGAGATCAATGGTAAAGAGCACGAGGGGGGACATGCTACAAGACAAAGCCAGTAAGGTGCATTGGATCATGAAAGCTCTTTGGAACCTTGTTAAGTAATTTGAGGGCAATGGAGAACCATTGAGTTCTTTAAGCACGGTAGCTACTATTTGTTGAGCATCTACTATGTATTGGGTATCATACCAGGGATTTTAAATATATTAACATAAATCTTTTTTTTTTGACTTAAGGTTATGTTATGGAGTCCCCAGAGTATTTACATCCCAGTTGCATATTTTCAGTAGATGCTCAGGTTCTCCCCTTTGTGAGGGGAAAACAGGACCATTCCGAAAGTCAGTTAAGTATCAGATTAATATATGCCCATCTTGACTGGTCATGATGGCTCAAGCCTATAATCCCAGCACTCGAGAGGCCAAGGAGGGAGGATTGAGACCAGGAGTTTGAGACCAGCCTGGGCAACATAGTGAGACCACATCTCTATAAACATGAAAATAAACAAAATTAGCTGGGCATGGTGGTGTGTACCTGTATAGTTTTATCTACTCAGGAGGCTGAGGCGGAGGGATCACTTGAGCCCAGGAGTTCAAGGTTACCATGAGCTATGATCACATCACTGCACTTCAGCCTGGGTGACAGAGTGAAATCCTGCCTCAAAAAAAAAATAAATAAATAAATAAATAAAAGAAAGAAAGAAAGAAAAAAGATATATGCCCATCCTCCCCAGGGACATTCAGAAGCCCAGATGCCACTGGAGATTCAGGCAGTGTCAGTTAACATAAATCTTAATCTTCTTAGCATTGTTTTTGATTTTATGTATAAGAAAAAATTTTAAAGAGAATTTAAGAAACTAGCTCAAAATTAAACACTAATATGCGAAGATTAATTTCTCCATTTATTCAAAAAGGAAATGTGCCAGCCCTCAAACCCAGCTGCGTTTGCTTTGAGGCCAATGGTCTGCTTTTCTTCAAACATTCTCTACATATGAATAAATAAAATGCAATTCCCAGAGTGAAATACTTTTCTTAGGCATTGACTTGATTTGTGACTTTTCATTTTATTTTATTTTTAATTAATTGAAGTTTTTGAGTTGTGATCTCACTTTGCCACCCAGGCTGGAGTGCAGTAGCATGATCACAGCTCACCACAGCCTTGACCTCCTGGGCTCAGGTGATCCTCCCACCTCAGCCTCCTGAGTAGCTGGGACTACAGGCGTGTACCACACTATGCTTGGCTAATTAAAAAAAATTTTTTTTTAGAGATGAGGTGTCACTATGTTGTCTAGGCTGGTCTCAAACTCTGGGGCTCAAGTGATCCTTTTGCTTCAGCCTCTTAAAGTGCAGGGATTACAGTTGTGAGCCACCGTGCCTGGCCTTCATTTTATTTTTAAATAAGATAAAGTTGATATCTTCATTAAACTAGTATATATAATGACTTTGAAATAAAGACTTATTCTTTATTTAATACTAACAATGTTAAGCTAAAGCCAAAACCATTTTGTTATTGTTCAATAAGTTCCTTTAATTCAAGTCCAAAGATTCAACTGCTATATTTTTAAGAATCATTCCAATTGAAGTTACCTTCTTATACTTAAAAGTCTAGAAATTGATATAATGCATATTCAATATAAAAACTCCAAATATATTGAAGTTTCCATGTTTAAGTGAATGCTGTGTTTTTATTGCCATGTGGCCATACTCTATTTACTTAGAGTGGATGATTACGTCCCAAGAGCAATCTCCATTTATGTTGCTAATGGTTCATAAATAAATCTCTTCTCTGCTCCTAAACTTCAAAAGAACCCTTTCAGATAAAATCTTCCATGATTTATCTTAGCCCCTGTGTGAGAATATTGGGAAATGTTGGCAGAAATAATTCAGTTATTTTTGAGATGATAGGTAGCTAAGTGTTGAATTTTTTTCTCTAAACATTTCCCCAAGATGTATAAAAACAATGTAGAAACTCGAATGGAAAAATTCTCTATATAAATATGCTTAGTGCAGGGATTTTGGATTTTTAAATGAAAGACTTGATTACAAAGCAATTCTTGGAGTTTTTTTTCACCACTATGCTTTCCCTAGACTGACAAACTCTCAGTGCTCCATTGAAAAGGAGCATTAAGAATAAAATTCAGACCTTACAATTAGGCTATTGAAGAAGTTATCTGTTTGGTCCCTACATACTTTTGCAAACTCACATTTTTTATTATGTCTAACATGATAATATACTAGGACTCTATTACTTTAGGAACATTTGTCTATTTCATACTTAAATATAACAGCACACATTTGTGGCAGGTTCCAGAGTTCCTTTGATGACCACATTTATAGTAGGCAGGCATTAAAGTCTGTTTTAAAAATTCATGCTCAAAATATCTGTGTTTGGTTTGTCATTTCTAACTCTGTTGAAGTGGGGCCTGAAGGTGATAGAGCTGCGGGAATTCAACATGTCTATTATCTCACTTTATTTAAAAATTACTTAGAAATGCCTATCAAATTTGGTTGAAATATACATCTGCAAAAAAGGTTTCCCTAGCAAATGGGCTCAGATTTTAAAAAGAAAAGCAAAAGGCTTATAATCTACATCGTAAAATGAAGGAATGCAGTGAAGGTCAGGTCTTCTTCAGGAAGCTAGGAGGTCATGGCCAGCCTCCAAGAATACCATTTTCCTTAGATTCTCTAGTTCCTAGGAAGGAAATAAGATGGTTACTTGGGCACCTGAGGTCAGTTCTTCAGACACTAGGATTATCACCTCCCTCACTCAAGGAAGGGGAAGCTAAGGCTGCCTTTCACCTGTAGGACTGGCTATTCTGAAAAGCTGGGAACTCATCTGAGGGAGTGAAGAGTTGGACACATGTCTGACTTTATGGCCCAATGCCATGTTTAGGAAAGAAGAGTCATTAACTAAGGACACAAGGTGGGGCCACTTGAAGAACATTCTAGGTGATATTCTGAGACCTTTTACTTGAGAGAGAGAGAGAGAACTACATACATCCAGAAGAGAGGGATTACCTAGGGCCTGGGCCTGCCAAGGCTGGCCAGAGTGACTCTCCTCAGAGGAGGTGTCCTTCTACTTGAAGCCTAAAGAGCTATGAGTGTGGGTGGAAACTGACAGAATAGGTGGTCAGCAACAGAGACTGCTACAGCAAGGAGGAGATAATGGATTTGACCAGCAGTGCCTAGGCAGGACTCACTCTGTTTCTTTTTTTAAGTGAATGGAGCTGTGGAGATTCCCATCCTTATATGCAACTGCCCAGTCCCTCAGAATTCTGAAATTCAAAATTTCTAGAAGCAAACCTGTCACTTAAATGGACTTTTCCTTCTGTATTCTCTATCTCTGTTGGTGGCTGGCCCAGTCATCTACCCAATCAACCTGTCTATCAATTCTCACGTCCAATCAGACAAACTCCTCAATATTTCCACCCCTTATACCCCATGTCTGCGACCACTGTCTTGGTTCAGGCCTTTATTTTTCTCCACATAGCTATCAAGTTTTGGATATAAAATACAAATCTGGCTCTATCACTCCACTGATAAAAATAGTCAATATTATTTTTATCAGTGGAGTGATATCTCTCCCCACCTCACATCCCCTGCTGCCTATGGGGTAAAAAGCAAGCTTCTTTGCATGGCAAAGTGTTGTACTGATAAACTAGTTTTATAAAAAAAGAAGACCCTGAGTTTGTGTTTGCAAATTGCCATGATGTAAATACTCCCACCATGACCACTTTCAAGCTACCACAATTTAACAACCAGCTCACAAAATTTCCAAATAATTAACAATTGACTGCTAGCTGGCTTCAGCACACCAGACATGTGGAACTCTTGCAGATGTGGTGCCTGCTTACTTTTTAAAAATCACTAGCCAAATCCCTTCTCAGTTAGTGATCTGGGATGTGCTTGTAGCTCCCTATGTATTTCAGCCTGTTTGTCAACTGCATGCTTTTGTTCACTCTGTCTGAAATGTCTGTCCACGGCACCCCCTTTTTACCACCCCCTTGGGGTGAAACTCACTTCCTCATCTTGCTAAATTTTTCCATCCTGGCTTAGAAAAACCCTCAAGGAAGATTTTTCTTCTTTAGTCTCTCTGTCTTTATTCGGGTAAGCAGGTCCTGAGATGAGGATTCATGCACAAGTGATTGATTATTAGGTGTTCCCAGGGAAAACCAATAGGAGAGTGGGGAAAAGTGACAAGGGAAGGAGGCCAAGGAAATAAGGTATTACCATGGAGAGCAACTGTAATGGCTTCCCACGGGAGACTTTTGGAGAAAATGTAGGTTACACATCAGAGTTGTGGTCATCGGGGCAAAGGGCTGCTGTATTTATGTCCTCACACCTGTCAGTCATAAGAGCTGCCCTTGGGGAAATACATTCCCAAGCACTTCCAGATCTCTGCATGTGCTCAAAGAAGGCTCATACAGTCTGAGAGCTGTCCTCCAACAAAGAGACACAGTGCTGGCTGCTGGGAGTGAAAGCAGTCTGAAGCTGATGTGCATGAAAATGCAAAGAGTTTCCAGGAAGTATAGGTGGGGGCAACTGATAGTGCCTGTCATATCTCTAGCTCTTCAAAACACATTTGCATGTTTGTGTGTGTGTGACCCTCAAGCTGGATTGAGTTCCCTCCTCAGTACTTCTATGATATACTGGATATATCACCATCATTGCAGTTAGTAGAATAATTCCTTCATGTGTCAGTGTCCTCCATTTTACTGTGACTACCTTGAGGATAGGAATCATTCATCTTTTCAGTACAGTGCCAGGCACACAATAGGTGTTCCATAAATGCATAAGGGAAGAGACCATGGTGGCAGCACAAATGGAAATTGTTGGGGTTGGGGAAGGGGCGTGGGTAGAGCAGAGTTGCCGAAAGACTGGATGGGAAGTAGAATCTTTGAGTACAGCCCTGGGCTGTACAGGAATCTTTGAGTACAACCCAGGGCTTAAGCTTTCATGTTTGCTGTGCTCTGTAAAGATGGCATTAACATAACATAAGCTTGGTAAAACTGGAAAAACGGTTCTCCAACCCCCCTAGGGGTTAGCTTTCTGTTACTTTTCCTTTCAAGAAGAATTCTAAATTATCAGGGACACTTAGCAATTATGGGTAATATGTTGGCATTGCAAAAGAACTATGTCTGGACTCCAAGTCATAGGTTAGTGGAGGCTTTAATGCATTGTTCATAAAGATTTCCCTGAAGTCTGATTAGCATCTAAGAACACTTCAAACTGCAGCTCCACTGCTTGCAACATGTAATTATGGATATAGCATATCTAATTTGACAAGTAATATGGGGGCAACATTAAATGGAAGCTGTAACATTTGGCAACATATGCTGCAGAGTTCAGTTTTACACTGACATCAGGATCATCTGTGTGCCAAACAAATCTTCTGAAGATGACAGATATTAAGAAAGCAACGAAAGAGTAGCATTTCTTCCTCCTTCTCCCCTCTCCAAATTAATACTTCCATACAATGGGTTAAACTACACAATCTACAAGGAAAACTGAATTTCAATTACCATTGATTAAAAAAAAATTCACCCTCTCTACTCTTGACTATTAGAACACTTGTTTCTGGTCAATTCTGTTCTCTTAGAATTCAAGGCATTTAAACCAGCTGGGGCGTAATCCGTGGGCATTTGAGTGGCATGAAATCCAAAAACTAATGAAAGGGGGTATGATAATTACCTGGAAAAAATTCTAAATACCCTAACTAAAAAGCATAAAAGAGAAATCTGAGATTAAAACTAAGAAAAAATTACAGTTTCATTATAGACTTTTGTTAAAATAAAACCTCTGCATTTAGTAAAGATCCATCTCTCTCTCACCCAGTTTGTTAGTGGCCTTATCAATTTCTCAAGAACTCGGGGTTGAAAATTTGATGCCATCGATCTCTTTTAGTCCCTCTCTCTATTTATGAAGTTTCTCTTTCTTATACCTTCAGAATTTTATGTACACAAACCTGGCCTTGAGATAGATGGAGCAGGTGTCTGTTGATGTGGATTTGAGTGGTTTCAGGGGGCATCATTGATTTGGGCCTGGGAGATGGTTTGATCTTTAAAGAGTACACAATCAAATTCAACCTCCTTGAAAAAGGTGACAAATTGTCTGCCATCTATAGGCTTAAAGGAATTGGCTGACAGATATTAAACCAGAAGTTTGATTGTGGGTTGGAGGAGGCAGCAGGAAGAAGGAAAAAAAGGCAGGATATAGGAAGCAAAATATCTATTTCATTGTTTGATGAGGTCTAGTTCTATGCATAGCATCCTCCTGGATGATGCTTTTCAAGATTGCCTTACTCTTTAGTTTTCTAGACTCGCCAACCTGTCCAAAGATGTTAGACTAATTTATCTCCATACTTCTTTCAACCTCTTTTCATCTGGTCCTTCCCTCCAGGCACTGGCTGCTAACAATGAAAATACTGGCTTCAATCTAGAGGGGCCACCTACCACACTCCAAGATAATTTCCTAGTCCCACCCTTAGTTTCTTATCAAGACGCCAACTTTGGGAATATAAATTGGTATAGCCATTCCCTGCCCCCCTGTATCTTGAAGGGAATGCAATGTAGAGGACCCCCCCAAATTAAAAATAGAACTACCTTGTGATCCAGCAATCCCACTTCCAAGTATATAGCCAAATAAAATGAAATCAGTGTGTCAGAGATGTCTGCGCCCCCCTCCCCATTTTTGTTGCAGTATCATTCATAGCAGTCAAGACATGGAATCAACCTAAGTGTCCATCAACAGATAAATGGGTAAGGAAAACTGGTATATATACACAATTAAATACAACATAGCCTTAAAATGAAGGGAAATCCTGTCATTTGTGACAACACGAATGAACCTGGAGGACACTGAATTAAGTAAAATAAACCAGGCATAGAAAGACAAATACCACATGATCTTACTTATACGTGGAAGCTAAAAAAGTTGAATCTCTGGGAGCAGAGAGCAGAATGGTGGTTACTAGGGGCTGGGATTAAGGGGGTCAAAGAATACAAAATTTCAGTTACACAGGATGCATAAGTTCAAGAGATCTATTGTACAACATGGTGACTACAGTTAATAACAATGTCCTGTATTCTTAAAAATCGCTGAGAGTAGATTTTGAGTGTTGTCTCTACTGGAAAATGATAAGAATGTGAGGCAATGCATATATTCATTATCTGGATTCAGCCATTCACAATGTATGTCCATTGCAAAACATCATATTATATACCATGCATACATACAATTTTATTTGCTAATTACAAATAAATTTTAAAAATTAAAAAGACCCTACCACTTGGTGCTTCTCTGGCCTCAGGCACCAGGCAAGGTGTCACCCTCCTTCTTCCTCTTGTAGTTCTTTGCCCTTATGTTCCCTCTGGCATTCACACCTTGGCATCCCTTTTCTGGTTTCAATTTTGCTTACTCCTGGCCTCAGAAATGCTCCCCACTGCCTGCTCCAGTCCCCATCCCTGTTTCTCGAAGAAAGGGAAGGAGAAGATGTTCTTGTCTAATTCCCACTGCAAATCTGGGATCTAATTCTGCCAAAAGAACCATGTGGCATTTTAGGGAACGATTAAAAGCATGAAAGAAAAGGGCGTAGTGTTCAGTGGCTGGTGTGTTAAAATACCCACCTTCAAAATTAGAGCTGCTCTTCCTGTAGCCCCTGCCTTTTGACCTCAGTACAGGCTATACTAGGTTTTATAAGTAGTCATTTTGCTGGTTTGTTTTCAATATTCACTAAAAATGTCACATTTTCTGGGTTAGTGTTTGTAGCCCTGTTGAGCTTTTTACGTCTCAACCTGTTTCCTACTAAGAACAGAACCTGATGTAAATGACCTCCTCAAGATAGAGGATTGAGAACAGTGCTTCTCAAACTTGGAAGCTCACTCCGATTACCTGTAGTCTTGTTAAAATGAGATTCTGGGTCAGTAGGTCTAGAGTGGGGGGTGGGGCCTAAGTTTCTGCATTTCCAACAAGCCCTCAGGTGCTGCTGGTCCAGGGATCACACTTTGAGTAGCTAGGATCTCTATGCTTCTTGATGTCAGGTTTTCAATCATGATAAGTGAGCAACAATTGGGTAATAGAGGTTGAATTTAAGACCCCGCATTTTCCACAAGCAGGTACACTATATGTACTTCATTGTAAAAAAGAATCTGGTAAAACTTTAGACCCTCAGGTAATAACGGCCAACTGGACAATTTTCTTCTGTATCTTTTCAGACATGTCTTCTGATGTGTCTGAAAAAGAGGAAGAAAAATCAGAATCTCGATCCAGAATCATTTCCGTCTGTACTAATATTTTAGGTTGATGTTTCTTGCAGAGTTAGTGCTGAACTAGTAGCTCCCTAAGGGAAGGTTTTCAGGTGTTGTAGATCTGAGACCCCCGAGAGACAGAAATAATCAGTAGCAGTCAAAGCTTTCTAAATGCAGCTTTCTTTCAAACCATAAAAGCATTCATGTTTAATTAACATTGGTGGCAAATAAGTCAGTGACCATTTCTCATCTCCTATTTTTGATTACTCATCTCCTCCCTTGAGATGCTTTTTAAAATTTCAGTTATTGATGCTTTATCACAGATATTTTCAAAGTCACTGCAGAGAACCTAATAAATCCTGCCTTTTTAAAGTAGTGGAATTAGCTTTAGGCATGGCAATTGCTGTGGCAACAGTCGACCTGCTGAATCTCCAGGTGAAAGCAATGGTAATACCAGGAGGAGACAGAATATGACTCAGAGCTGGCCACAGGGCTTACTGGCCATGACATTGTATTATAACCAGTTGTCTCCACTCAATCCCCCCTTTTCTCTCCTTCTTCTTTTCCCATTTCATTTCCATCTTTTAGATACAGTTCTTTCATTCTTTTTTTAAATCATCTTGGTCCTCAGCAGATAGCATGATGGCTGAAAATCAATTCAATAAAAATGTGATGATGAAGTTGGGTTTTCTCTCCCAAGTTCTTGCTGAAGATACCTGGGATTGCCCAAAGCAAAGGTGTATTGTGCAACCCCAAAGTGGAAACTCCTTTCTTGTCTCTGTCTTTATCCATCACTGTTAAGAAAGGACCTCCTAATAGTTGAAACGTTTGTGTTTTATTACTTAGGTTTATATATCATTGAATAAACTAGTGTTTACTGTTGGATCTTGAGCTAATAGAAAGTGATAGATACAGAACTTAAAAAAAACTCTTTAGGTTGTGGATGGCAGAAATAATAGAGTTTAAGGAAGTTTTACTGACCTAGCTTTCAAAATCTTAGGTATGATTTACAATTGTTGACCTTGTTGTCTCCCTCCAGGCTGCTTTATCTCCCCCACCCCATGCTTTTAGCAGGAGACTGAGGCAAGGTGGACCCACAAACTTTTAGCTTATTATTTTCTAAATAATAAGGTCAATAGAAGATGCCACAGTTGTGCAGTACTCAAGAAATTCCTAAGTAAGCAGACCCTGTTAACTCAGATTCTTCATCTTTCATCTAATATATAAAGCCCTCCAAAGCTTCTACAGAGATAATTGTTCCACACCTAGTTATGATGTAAATCATTTGCATGTGGCAATTCTATTATAATCTCGGTATCACGAAGAGCAAGTCCTGGGGCAACAAGAAGAGGTTCCGTCTTTGAGAGGTCTCAGGCTTACTTGCTCAATCCCCAGCCAAGCAGTTGGCTCATCTCATTGTTACAGCTGCAAGAATGCTATCTTTCTGTAGCATTACAACTGTTGTTTCTTAATCCTTCTGACCTATTTCTATCCAAACCAACTTGATTTATACTAATTAACCTTGATAAATCCCCTTTCCTTTAATACATTAAGCTCCTCTTCATATCTGTACTCAATACCATCCATTTGAAATTCATCTTGGACTTTTGGCCCAAATGCAACTCCCTGCAGGTAAGACCAGCCCAGACATCTGTTGTGAGGTCACATAGCTGCACACCACTGCAGCTTACAAAGCATCCATGATTCTGACTCCTGAATATGTGAGCTTCTTGAAGGAAGGGGCTGTATTCTTCCTTAATCTGCTCCCTATAGTATTTTAGCACTGTGGCCTCTTGTTTTTGTTCTTCCAAATGAAAAAAATGACTTCATTACTTATTTTTGATTACAAAAATAATACACGCTTGGGGTAAAACTTTCAAACAATACAGATTAATATACTGAGATAAGGAAAACATCCTGAATTCCACCATTTAGGAATTAATATGATTCACAGCCCTCTGGACCCTTATCTACACATAGACATAATTTTATGCAATTGGAATGCACTCTTTTGACTGAATAATATATTATCATTTCAGCAAGTGCAGGTATCAAAAAAGTATTTATTTCCACTGAATTGAATTGCAATAGAAAAAGAAGCCTATGTCTGTTTATAATTTTCATACCTTCCTTATTTTTCTTCCCTGCTCCCCCAATTTTTTTCTCTCCATTTCCCTCCCTCCCCTTTAACCACGGCCTCCAGCATCCCCTGAGGAGCAGCCTTGGCTGCCACAGTTGCCAGGGAGAGGAAGAGAAGGAAGAAGGTGCAGGTGGTCAGACAGCGGGAGGCACATTCCATGCTGCCACTTCCAGGAGAATTGGCCTTCTCTACTCCTGCCAGGTGGAAGTTGAAGTGATGTCAGGCTCCCATTTTATGCTGTCTCCTTTTTCTCTACTCCCTCCACCTCTTTGCCTCCTTCCCAGGCAGCAGAAGTGAGATATCTGCAGAGAGGTATCAGCATGGCCATCAAGCTCCTTTGGTGATCCTGACTTAGGGGGTGCACAGCCACTCTTTTGAGACATGCTGCTCTACTTATTGCAGACCAGGTGGAGCTTACAGCTGAATAGGAATCACCTGGGGAGATGGTTAATAATACAAACTCCTGCACCGTATTCCCGGAGATTCTGGTTCTGTAGAGCTGGGATGTGGCCCAAGACTTTGTTTGCATGTGTGTGTGTTTAAGACAATCTCTAAATGATCCTGATGAGCAGTCGGTTGGTCCCTGCTCTAATCTTTGGCGACTCAAAGCGTGGCTATGGACCAGCATCATTATACCTGGCAGCGTCTTCAAAATACAGGATTTCATGTGTCACCCTAGACCTGCTAAATCAAAGCCTGCATTTTAATAAGATTCCCAGCTGATTCATCTTGCACATTAACATTTGAGAAGCACTGCTTTACCCCAGTGCTATAGAATGGGCAAATCCTTCTTTGTGGCATTTATGTAAAACATTGGGGCTGACCTGATTCCTACCTACTTATCTGTTGGTGAGAGTTCACAAAATGTACTTACAACTTATGGGAACATTTTTTCCTAAAAGAGAGGTGGTAAATATTGCAGACAATTTTAAGTTAAAGAAAACTCTCCATCATTCGGAACCTTGGCATATCTTTGATTTTATGCATGAACTCTTAATGAAAGAAACCAAGATTCACATGAATATTTTAGATTAAAGGTTAAAATTGGGCCACATTTTAGCTCTTAAATAACAAAGCTCTTGGTAAAACATCCAAGTAGTCCTAAGTAATGTTTGTACCAACTTATGCTCTGCTGATGTCCAGCCTATGACAACTGCACTTCCGAAGAACAAAAACAGTAATTTAGTGTTCATTTTATTTTTTTTATTTTTTTATTTTTTTTTTTTGAGTTGGCGTCTCACTCCGTCGCCCGGACTGGAGTGCAGTGGCCCCTCCCGGCCACCGCAGCCTCGACCTGCTGGGCTCCGGTGATCCTTCCGCCTCAGCCTTCCAAGTAGCCGGAATTACAGGCGTGCGCTACCACGCCCGGCTAATTTTTTTGATTTATTGTAGAGATGAGGTTTCGCCTACCCAGGCGGGTCTTGAACCCGCGGGCTCAGGCAATCCACTCACCTCAGCCTCCCAAGGCGCGGGATTACAGGCTGAGCCACCGAGC